>CABFVX010008361.1:0-24710 GCA_902151425.1 Timema shepardi | reverse complement strand
ATAATGATAATGAAGTGTTTTAGTAATGTGATCTTCATGTGATGCGCTAAATTAGGTATATTACGATTCATTAAATAGTCAAAGCCATTGGTGGATTTAAACATTTAGCACCCCTAGGCACAATTATAATATACGCCCCCCACCCCTCCCCCACGCCCAATTTTTTTTCAATTGGCTTAAGAGTTTTCGGAGGAAATAACTCTTGATGGGAAGGGACGGAAGTTAGTATTCGAGAAAAGATGTCAACGAAAGAAAATTTGGCATGTACTGTAAATGACCTAAAGTAGCTTGAATTAACATTATGAATAAGGGGAGACTGACGTCAGTTAAAAAGTAATTGGAGAGTTCAGTTATTTAAAAAGATATATTGTCGTTCTGACTTTAGCTTGGAACTATTTCAATAATGTTAGTCAATAATTTTTAAACGTAATTATTAAAAACCAAATATAAAAATAAAAATAATGCTATCCAAAATGTGCCGCCCCCTAAAGCCGCCGCCCCTAGGCCCGTGCCTAGTGGGCCTATAGTGTAAATACGTTTCTGGTCATATATATTATATTTGATTATAACGGTTATAGCCCTATCTATATATCATGTTCGTTAAATTAAAAAGTTACACCTGGACATGGGAATTATCATAATAGGCTTATTTGTAAATTGTCATTGTACATTTGGCAGAATTAAGCCTTACCGAGTCGAAGGTTGCTGCATTATCTAATAGCTCATCATCTTAATTAATCAAATATTATACAGATGACGATTTCCAAACGTCCATCACAGACTCTGTCTTAAAATATGAGTGAAACGTGGTCATACACACGGGACGATTCCTGGATAGCTCAGTGGTGCGAGTATTTACGCACTGAGTCAAAAGTCCTGGGATCGGTTCCCGTTCTCTGGCGTCATTTTTCAATTAAAACAATATTAATCATAATATTCTGGTTTGTTAATTTAACTATTGAAAATAAAATACTTTTTTTTCGTTTAGTTAAAAAGATGAATTTGTTTTTATAAAATATTTAAATAAGTTTTGATTTTTTCCCCTTAAAAGCGCACATGTATTTCTTCCACAAAACCAGGTTTAAAACTACAAAAGTACATTAAAGTTTAAAAAATAATGAAATAAGCTGTATCAGTTAACATAAATAATGTTCATCATGAATGCTAAAAGATCTTATCTTGGTCAGGGTCATGTGTAGATAAATATTTAGGAGGGTGAGGATAAGGTCGGGTTGGGGTAGATGAATATTAAGAGTCTAAAATCCCTTTATTCAATTCTACACATAGAGTTAACTCATTGATTACATAATTTTAAGTAGATAAAATATAAACAAAATTGAGAACTACTTCATTTTTCCATGAGTTAGGTGATTATAATAAACAAGATATATAAGACTTTAACATTCATATGTGCTCTGACAAGACATCTTGTGAGTGTGAGGAATGCCAGGTCTTCACCGTGGTTCGGATTCCACGTTAAACTGTAGGTCCATCATTTCATCTCACAATCACCCTACCATTACACATTATCGTAAGTGCGTTTAACCCGAACGGGTAGTATGACGCAGTGCTAATAATAATAATAATATTAATAATAATAATAGTAATAATAGTAATAGCAACATGCATATGTGCATGACCTTCAAAAAAGAGGACTAAATGATCACCGTAGCCACTACTGCTATCTATGAGCCAATGAGAGAAACGTTTTCCTGTAGATAGCTACTGCCATCTATCCACCTAAACTAAGAACTGTGTCGAGTCGCATCGACTAAACCAAAGACAATCTATTTATAGAAAAAGGTGGAGTCAAAATCTAAATTGTAATAATATCGGATAAAAAAAGCGCCGCTCTTGGGCGTCAATTATAATAATATGTGATCAATCGCCCCACTTCGGGCGTCGATAGATACACAACTGATTAATTCCCAGATAAAAGATGATGTGATGACTTTGAAAAAAATAAATAGAAAATATATGAGTTTGTTTATAGTTATTATAGGGAAAATTTCTAAAAAAGTTAAAACTTTAAATTTTAGGCCATACAATCAATTTTACTGAAAAATGATTATCAAATTTTGTCCTATTTCACTAATGAAGCCACCTTTTTCAGTATATACATTTTAATTTTACCATATTTTTATGAGTAAACCAATATTATGCTTAAAAGTAAAAAACATTAATCAAACAGCTTTAAAAAAATCTTGTGTTTATTGCAATAGGCGATAGAATTTTTTGGGAAACGCTTTTTCTAGTTTACCTTAGACTCCATCTTAAACCAAAGGTGAGGGAAGGGTATGTTAAATTCATAGATAATTTCTTTAAGTAATTTTCAACCACTAATTGGAATCGGAATGATCTCAAGCTCCATATAGATAATACTCTTATTCATCTAACCATTGAAGCTAGTTGTGTGGTGTGTCTGTAAATAATTGGTCAGCTATAACAGCTATTTTTGAGTAGGGTTATTCAAATCCTCAGGAATAGAATGAAATAATGTTTTATTTGTTGTGGCATTTTTTTGTTATGGCTATGTTCTTTTACCAAAAAATATATATTTTAGTTTATTAAACTAATATTTATAGAATTATAATATCTATTCAATTATTTTAAAATATAGAAACAATGCTTAAGAAATCGTTTGAATAAAAATATAAATACATGAAAAATTGTGGTTTGAGAAGCCCTCCACCCATTAGTATTGCTTGTGACAAAAAATAACAAATGGTTACTAGGGCTAATCATAAATGGTGGTAGTTTGTTTAAAACATCGTTGAAAAGGAGCTAGTTTTACATTTTAATATGCATTCACTGCTAAGTAGAATAATTACTACTGGTCTTTACTTTTTACATCCATTACTGTTTCCATATATTTTTAGGCCTTATCTTAGCTTAATACTAGGATGGGCACAGTATCCTTTCCACGATCATAAATTTATCATTGTGGAAGGGTAACCCATTTATACTTCAATGAAAACATTTCCAGCCATAACGGGACTCGAACACGGGACATTTAGTTCATCAGGAAGATGGGCTACCGGTTGAGCTAAGGTGTCGGAATTATTATTGTTCTACTTGACGAAGTATTAAGTAAATGGGGCCAGATATATTCAATGTTTTAATATCAACAAAGCAACTATCGGCTAATCAATCGCTCATAATGACAATAGCTAGCCACATACAATGAATTACAATCGAAAATTCTCTTTGGTTACTCGAGGCTAACATATTTGCGTGCTATCATAACACGCACACGTTGCCTGGATGATAAATTGTTGTAGTGATATAAGGACATGAGATAATCAATGCATTGCGTTGTTCTTCTATCGTAGTCTCGTTAAAAACGGAATAAATTATATGACACTTTAATATATCAAATCGGTGACCGAAGGGTCTAAGGAGCTACACTCGCGGTGGACTAGACTGCAGATGATGGGGAAATCAGAGTTCGAATCTTGGTCAGATATACTGAAGAAGATCTTTACAAAATTGTTTTACCCCCCCCCCCCCNNNCCCCCCCCCAAACACACACACACACACGCAAATGCATGTACAGTTTCTTTAAATATAATGTTTTTCTAAAACTGTTAGTGTAATTAGTACATAAGTGTATAAATTGAACAGGTATAAAGACGCAATGCTAAATTCAAAAAATAAGAAAAACAAAACTACCCGCATTATCAGTCGCATGGGGTCTGGACTGAATTGATGGTTTAAGGGAGATTGGGGTTTGAATCCCGGTGTGGAGTATTGAGTCTTTTTACTAAAGAGTTTCCCATGCTTCCAGTGCGAAAATACTGATACAAATCCCCTAAAAGTTCTACCTTTCTAGTTACTGCTCCAATAACGTAATCAATGAATGAACATACCAATAACAGGTAATTGACGATTCTGAAAATACAAACTTAACCATTATAGGATTACCAGTGTAATATAATTTTATTTTGAAATAAAGATTAATAGTTACAGCTAACGCTGTATTTTTAAACCTTTTTATTCATAGCTACGTTAAAAAATATATTTAATATTGAAGTTAATTCTTTAAATATAATTATTTTCATCACTTTTAATGCTAGGAAAATAATAATAATAGTTGGTAATGAACTTATTATAGTGCTGAAATAACTAGAATAGTTTATATATTTTAAACCTGAAACCAGTATTATAAATCTACTAATCAAATGTCAAACTGTTCTAGTGGTAAAAGGTGTGCATTAATATCAGTAAAAATCGATTGCTTGTACGAAAAACCAGAAATATTCAAGTATTCCAAATTTGTTTTCTGTCAATACACAATTTTCTACTTACAAGATATTAATTAAGTAACTTTGTACTGTATCAAATCAATATTTACTAAATAATAACAAGGCCAGTTAAGCTAAACGTGTCCATCCAAATAACGCTGGCTGTTTATTATATTTTTGTGACCATGTTCTTTGTTTTATTACTTCAAATGGTACCTCCAACTTTCTTATTTCATAAGTAAAGTATGTCAACAGATTACGAAACAAGCTTTTACTATTTACATAAAATTTCTACACTCTGTATTTGCTATTAAGTTGTAGGTTTAGTGAGACACATTATACGAGTATTACAGGGATATTTTGTTAGTATAAACAAATAAACATTGTAGAATAAATATTTAAGTGATAAAAACAAGTATATTAACTTGTATAGTTTTTTGTTGTTGTTGTAAAATTAACTCCTCAGAGCTAATCAAAAGAAAAACTAATATAATAATAAGAGATATGATCAAAAATATGGAAAAGTTTAGTCTAAACTTTTTTTAATACATAATGTTGATTTCAAAAGGCCTATGAAACTTACAAACTAACTTAATATTAAGAGATGGGATAAAAAAAAAGTTACTTATGGAAGATAAAACATTGTTTTACATTTCATGGAAAAGTTTAGTCTACACTTATTTTTTACATAAGTTTAATTTCAAAAGACCTATCCAACTTACAAACAAACTTAATAAGAACCGTATGCCAAATAATGCTAGCGTGAGCCTAGATTTCTTCTGATTGGATACCATGCCGAGCTTAAATATATACATTTCCACTTAGACATGGGAATTGACTTAAATAAGGAAGAATAAGACTGAAATTAGAAAAAACATCAACACAACAGTAAAAAGAAGATTTAAAAATTGAACCAGGTAGAAAAATAAAGAAGGAGTAAGAACACATAATAGAACATGAATGTCCGAAAGAAAATAAGACGTTAATTGTATTTCTAGATAAAGAATACGAAAAGACAATTAGAAGAAGGAATGTTTTATAATACTGAACCTTACATTACCTAATTTATGTTGATTTAGACCAATTTTCATATGAATGATGTTTATGAAAATGCATATCAACTATTTTGAGAATAAAATAGATATCTTTTATAAATTTTATGTTAGTTGTTGATAAGATTTATCACAGACCGTTTTGGTGGGCTCACTGTCAAAGGTGTCATCTTAGTATTAGACTGGACTTTTATGAAAGCGGAGTTCAGGGTTCATCTCTTGGTCGGACGTACTGAGAGTCTTTTTTCCTAAAATATTTTTCCATTTTCCTTACGATTAAATGCAGATAATATTCCACCTAATCCAACCTTTAATAATCACAAAAAAAATTATTCCCATAATTAGTACATATGAATTTAGCCCAAACTAGTATTAAGAGAATGTGCTAAAAAAGGAAGAAACCTTAAAAAGTGACAGTTAGGGATCATATGTCCTGTTGTGTGAATAGGAGAAGGTATATCTAATAACTTTTTTTTAGAAGTTAGATAAGGCCCATCCTATTAAAATTGTACTATATAAATTATTTTTTATTATTAGCACCGCGTCTTACTACCCGTTCGTGTTATATGCACTTATACTAATGTGTAATGATAGGGTGATTGTGAGATGAAATGGAGGACCTACAGTTTAACGTGGAATCCGAACCACGGTGGAGGCCTGGCTCACATTCACAAGATGTCTTGTCAGAGGTGAAGGAAGGGTTTGGTAATCAGATAAATCTGTGCCGGGATCGAGGATTGAACCCCGGCAGCCAGCATAGAAGTCTGACACCTTACTCATAGACCGCCAGGTCACCTACTATATAAAGTTTTATAGTAAAAAATAACTTTGTACATTTTTCTACACCATTTAATTATTTCTCAAAATCATTTTATTCAGTTTGTCTATGAAAATTGAGATTTCTCAATAAATAATACCTTCTTATTAATCCTAATTAAAAAAAATCAATTTCTCCATCATATCTATTTTTTTTATGATATAATAATTACTTCCTTGTGTCTCATATCTTAAAACTCATCCAAGATATCCTCAAGTTTTCACTAATAGACTAGGAATAGAGAAGTTAAGAATTTAGAGGAGTAATAGTTGAAAATCCTTGATAAAGAAGCATTCCCATTACATCCATTAGGGAATCAATCCTTGACTGCATTAACACAATTAATTTAGTATATTTCAAGAATAACACTTTAGAGCGCGTGATACCACCTTTGCGGATTATAGGCCAGAACTTAATATTTTTTTACTGGTGAGCTGGTGGTCTATGGGTAAGGTGTCAGACTTCTGTGCTGGAGTCCGAGGTTAGATCCCTGGTCCCGGCACAGATTTATCTGATTACCAAACCCTTCCTTCACCTCTGACAAGACCTGTATTAATCACAGCTTGTGAATGTGTGGAATGCTAGGCCTCCACCGTGGTTTGGATTCCACGTTAAACTGTAGGTGCTCCATTTAATCTAACAATCACCCTACCATTACATATTAGCTAAAGTGCATACATACCGAACGGGTAGTATAAGGTGACAGTCATTGCCTTTTGCATAGCAAAAATACTTTAAAAGACAAAACATTTCTAACAAATATATTATAAGTAAAAATTCAAGTTTATCATATCCATGAATTTGTATGTATTAAAATCTTATCAAATTATTTTAAGTCAAACCATATTTCAACTTTTAGGTATATTATTTAATAATATATCAATCTTATTGAAAACTGGCTCTCAACAGAATGACACCACCAATTGGCATTTAAAATATTGTTAAGGTTATAATTATTATAATTTTAATTAACGGTAGTGGTAGAGTGGTAGTCTAAGGCATCATACTTGTTTTGCTATTGGTCACCGTTTATGAGGAGGTCGGGGTTTGAGCTCCCGCATGATGCACTCTGCTGTTTTTAATCAATCTAGCTTTAAAGGATTCATTCTGTACTTTTCATTTCAAACTTAAGCTACAAGCCTCATACATTCATATTAAATCGAATCGTTCATTTTTCATTTTAATTTATTTGAGGTATTTAAGTCGCACTTTCTGAACCGAATGAATTATATATCCACACGAGAATTTCTATGGGCGAGCGTGAAAGGCACTCTAAAATTTCCCGGGAAATTTATTTTCACAGATACTCTATGGTTATTTCACATGCCACAATCGACAAGTTTCAGACGGTTTTACTTCCCCTAAAAAGTAAGTTACGCTACGGATTTTTATTGCTCAAAAAAATCCATCGACACTGACGAGATTTGAACCCAATAACAGTGTGTCTTATAGCCATCACTTTATCACAAGACTACCGTTAGTGATGAAACGTTAATTAAATTTAAGTTATCGTGATTGGTGGATACGTGGGCTAAGGGTCAGGCTCATTTAATCTGGTTTATTGGTGACGGAGAGGTCAGAGGACAATTTCCGTTCAGGTTTAAATAATGTGTTTTATCAAATATTTTGTTGATATACTTCCATGCATGTGAGGTAATACCTGCTATCATAATTTATACCTTCAACAACACTACCCCATTAGTGTAGCTAAAATGCAAGTGCCGTAAGTGTATTAATAAGAGGTAGTTAAAAATACTTTATTTTTTTATAAACAGCACGTCTTTGTATACCTTCTGGTTATACGTGTATGTACTAATTACACTAATGGGTTTGGGATTAGGAAGGCTTAATTTAGATGAAAATTACCAGCATTTGCGTGGAGCTAGAGTGAAAGACTATTTAGAAAAATACCACCGTCAGTGCTCCTGACTGGGATCGAACCTATATCACCCCATCTTCGGCAGCTAGTCTAGCACGAGATTAGCACGTTAGAACCACGTAGCCACCGAAGCGGGTAGTATTATTTTAAAAATAAAAAATATTAAAATTTAATTGGCCTATAAGTCCCTTTAAGAAACATATAGTCGAATGTTTTAATTTATAGCTTGGAAACATATTTGATGTTAAAAAAATATTAAGTAACTGTACAATTTGCTTGGAGCATAAAATAATATTTGATCAGTTTGGCTTAAACATTTACTTATAAATACTTTATAATGTTATTTTTTCAGAAGATGAAAGATTGAAAAAATGTTTTAAGGCATACAAATAGTGTCTTATTTTCCCCATTTTTCCTTTTCCTCAGAGAAACTTAAGCTAAAAGCATAAGTAACAAAAAAAATACAAACTGAACGGGAAGCTCCAAAAGTCCTTAACAGCCGACCCAGAAACCCAAACGGAGAAGAAGTTTCAGTCGTTAGAAACTCATAACGACCATTGAATTGTTAATTTCCACATCAACTGGGAGTCCTAGCGGATGGAACGAGTAGATTATTTTAACTACTTGGTCACTGTAAATTGTCATGGAGCTTAAAAAAAAGAAATTCTTCTAAAATAGTTTATATTTCCTACAGCGCGTCTCACACTATAAGTTTGGGCTAAACTTATTCAATATTATGGATAATAAAATGTTAGGGATGAGTAAGATAATATTGGGAGGTTAGGTACCCACATTTGCAAAGAATATTCTCAAAAATAAGTTTCCATAATTATCTTTTTAGGTTGTTGAAAAAATAATTGCTTTCATTCCTAATCAAACGGCTTCCCTAAATAGAGATTTATTAAAAATTATTTTACATCGTTTTTATGGTAATCAAAACATGTATGCTATGCATTTCATACTAGTAGTAGTTTTGTGAAAGTAGACCACGCTCCGTAAATTCAGAAATATTTAAGAACATCATAAAAATAGTTATGTCGTGTTCTTATAGTTTAAATATTTCCTATAATTTCTCATAGTATTTGAAGTTGATATTTTTCCTTTGTGAAAAAGTTAGACGGACAATTAAAACTTTATTCAAGAGCACATTATATTTATAGAGAATATCCATGTTTAACGTCATTTGACACTTATGAATAGCCTAAATTAAACAAATTAAACTCTAGATACTTGATGGATTACTTAAAATTGTGAAATAAACTACTTTTAATGAGCTTTAAAACGAAAATTGTTTCATCCACCATATTGAAGCAGATAACTTGATTGAAAAACCTTGTATAAATGATTTGTCCCAACCTTGAAGTAATTTTAACTTATAACTTAAGACAAGATCTTTGATGAACTTATCGAAATCATCGACTAACAACAATCTATCATTGATACGACAGAAAAGGGTAGCTCAGAGATCAGCTTTATGATGCTAAACTGCCCACAGCAAAATTTAAGGGAAATTCAACCATATGAGTAAATACAAATACTTGTATATTATACATTACATGCCCCGTGAAGTTTGGAAGAAGGAAATGATATCTAATATACGTATAGAGTCGTATCAACTATAATATTCGTATATTGAAATTATTAGTGCAGAATTACCCTAAAAATGGGGTGAATCCTGTATATTTCAGTGGTTGAACATTGGAATGGTAAGCTAAGGGTCCTATATTCTATTTACGGGTCAAGGAGTCAATTTTCATTCTACGAATATGATACTTACTATTTGATACGTTTATATCCTTGACCTAAAGATAATATCGATCTCCGAAACTTCATTGGTCATGTTCAATTATGAAATATATATGTTTTTTTTCTACATTTTTTTTTTCCTAAGCAATTTTTGGTTAAAGTAACTGTTGATCGGCGCTGACTTTAGAACATAGGTACACAGTAAAATATTACAAATCATTAATGATAAAGTAGTGAGCGGAACTGTAGAGCCCTTCCCCTTGCATATTATGTTTGTATACACGATTTTCCTAACCATGATTTAACTCTTTAAATAGTTAATCAAATATCCTAAATACTGTAGCTTTTATATTAGCACATAATGATATGTGTATTTGCACATTTTTCGTTGTACTGTAGGCACCATAAACTCTTCCTGAGTGATATATCTGATGGATCATGATATTAATTGATCATTCATATGAAGCTGATGATCTCCATACGTCCATCACAGACTCTGCCATAAAAATATGAGTCTAGAATAGCCCTGGGAACGAAACGACTCCTTGATAGCTCATTGGGAAGAGCAATGGCATACTTTTCCAAAATTACTGAGTTCAATTCCCGTTTCAGTATAAATTATGTGTTCTTTAAATATCGTCTAATAGAAAGTATAGTAGGTACTATTGGTCTTAATTAGTGTTGAATTAAAGAATTATTAGCACGATTATGAACACCATTAAAATGTAATGATCCATGCTGGTATCAATCTAAGTATTAATCTAATTTTATAATCTACGTATGACGTGGAGGTCTGGGTTCTAAGATGTACTGATAGTGTATTTTATAATTAGGCCTCCACTCTACCTCCATTTCCTCTAAGCTTTAAATTAAAAATAACTATTCCATTAGCGAAATTATTATAATTATATAAACTGAACTGTTAACAAGACTCCATAATAATAAAATAATGTTTTATTATTTTGTTTATGCCCTCCAAAACTTTTTTAAGGTAATGTGATATTAAAACAAATTTTGTAAATTAAATAAAAATGTTAATAATATCCCATACACAGTTTTGAATACGCGGGCTAAGAAATTAGGCTTAAATTATATTGGATGACTTACGGCAGGTCGGGCGCCTTAAATTAGGGTTCCAAACATGTTTTATTATAATGATTTTTTAACTATCAAGTTAAATTACTCTAAAATGTAGCTCCCTAATTATAGCCCTTAGGCCTATTATAACATTAGAGAAAAATCGCAAGACTGATAATAATATTTACTCATCATTTAGTATACATCTAGTTATGACCAATACACTTTAATATACCCTGCTATTTTAAATAAGAAGAAAATTATCATATAAATATTACAATTCTTTTTCAACTCAGTAAGCTGTAAATCTGTAATTCTCTATATTTATGATCAAACACTCTAGCCAAGTAACCATAACTATGGGCCTTTTTATTAATAGATCATTAAATCTATATTAGTTTCTTGCTATAGCTAATAGATAGCATGCTCTCAATATAGAAAGCGTTAGCCAATTCTCGCTTTGCTTTTACACTTCTTCTCTAAAATTCAATAACGTTTGTATTAATTTTCCTCGTTTTCCCTCCTATTCTAAACATTTCCTATACCCTCTTTTGTACCATTTCCACCATATGTTACCATATGCATTGCAGTAGAACACGACAAAGAGAGAATGTTCGTACTGGAATACCTTAATAAATCTGAAACAAATAAAGTGAAGAAGGAGAAAGGTCCGATTGTGAAAACAAGGGAACTTATTTGAAGAGATAATAATTGTGGCATTTAGTCCATGTGTCGTCAAACTGAGACTATGCGTCAGCTGAAACAGGAGAAATACCTGAAGTAGAGTTTGAGAAAACGCCGTGCTGTGAACGACTATTCCCACGATATTAACATTGGATTACACGATAAACTTTACGCAGAAAATTGCAAAGAATGTAAGAAGGACTGTAATGGGGTGGGGTGTAGAAAGTTGTTAAGAAAGGAATGACGCAAATGGTAAAGTGTGTATGAAACTTCTAGTTCTGTTTCGTCTCCTAAGATAATCACAATTTATTATCAAATAAAAACTTTTTCCTACTTGGAAAAGCTTACGAACATACACATTGTAAGTTAAAATTTGCATTAATTAAATTAAATAAGTTCTAATGGCTTGTATATTAAATCTAGTCTTAAAGCATTATAAAATACTTTTATTTTCAAATATAAAATATATTTAACGTAAGATTATTCTTTTAAAAATATATTACAATCAATCATCTTCAAAGTATATTAGGTAAAAACTTCTAATCGATAGAGAATTACATTATCTTCAGAAAAAAACTTAATTATGTAAGATTGTAAACAAAACACAGTGCATTAATATATATTTTTTTTAATTTTCACGATTTTAAAACAATTTCAAAAAGATAATGTTTATTTCTCAAAATTATTTAATATAGAGCTTTAATACTTACTATGGTACCTTTGCATAGCCAAGGTAACATGACTAATAAAATAAACCAATGGGCATGTCTAACTTCATATTATTAACTCGCTTTGCTTGGTGGAGGCTCCGCCCCCAAAGCCCGAATCAGTTTTCTTTGCAAGTGAATGTAAACTAATGTAATTCCATAGCCGCTTTTTGATAGGTCTTACCGTTTATCCACAAGAGGCCTCCAAAGAAAGGTCCGTACCGAATCTAAAGTTGCTTCACCATTTTGAATATTTTCAGGGGTTAATTTTTTTTATTTTTTTTACTTTTTGCAGTTTTCCCGTCGGTTACAGGCTAGGAGCTAGAAGTTTTCCAAATTTAAAGTTTCTAGCTCATTTGTAAGTGGGTAAACATTAATGTCAGTGAGGTAGTTAGTCATCTTTGTGGCGTTGTAGTAGTATAATTAAAAATACATGTTTTGGTCAAATATTTCAGTAAAAATTATTTCAAATTAATATTTATTTACATTGTTGATTAAACTATTTATAGTCTGTCAAACCAGATATAAATAACAAATATAGTATTATTTTTCTAAATAAATTATTTATTTATTTAAATTATTTAATAATAAATCTCACAATATTAGGATCCATGCAGTAAGCATTAACCAAATATACGGATCATATATTATGGTTTACTTCCGATTAAGAAGTTGTTGTTCAGATATGAGCTTGGTGTACTTCAGATGTATTTTATAAATAAATTCTCACTCTTTCTACATGGAAAGTCCTCTTCATTTACAATACATTCTACCTTACTTATCTCTACCCCATTAGGTTAATTAAAATTCACTCAATTATGTGGTTGTATGGTCTAGGGTACTACTCTCGCAGTAGAGCTCTGATGATGAGTAGATCGAGGTTCGAATGTCTATCGGGTGTAATGAGGTGTTATTTTCCAAAGCTGTTTTCCACTTTCTCTTCACGAAAATGGTGTTACACTTTCTCTCAATATAACCTTCCTAATCCTTAAAACCATCATAGTAGTTAATACATAAGCGTATAATTTTAACGGATAGTAAGATACATATATCATGGATGGAAATTAAAACTTGTTTAAACTAAACATTATTAGTTACTTATAGAGTTAAAATTGATTAGATAAAGAAAACTAGTATTACAAAAATTATTTTTTTAAGAAAAAGAAAAAGAATAGCTTGTTGATCATTTCAAATAAAAAATTTCTTAGAATAAACTAGGAATAGTTGTACAAATAATTTACCCACAAACTAAAGATCTTACTAAATATCTAAATAGTTATTTAAGTGTTTACAGTAGGTTAAAAATTTTCCCAGTGAATTTATAACTACAAAAGGGAGAACATCAAATCCACTTAAAATTAAATCCCATTTCTCCAATGTATTAAACATTAGACTAAAGTTTCCTGACAAAACAGAATGTCCTGTTCATTAGACCGGGGGAATATGGAAAATGTTCGAACGTAGGATAACTTCGTTTTATAAAGTTAAACATTATGCCTACACAGTATTTCAAACCCTTCTCCTTACTCCCTCCTCCCTTCCTCTTTTCTACACTTAGGTGTAACAGAATTAAAACCAGTCACTCACCCACCCCCCTTATAGCCCCGTTGAAACAATGGCAGTTCAAATTGCAGTATTGTTACATGTGACCTTTAGTCTATTCGTGTAGACCTAATTCCAAACCAGTTATTTATGCTAGAACAAAATTAAACAATTCCACTAGAGCCAATAAAGTTTCGTTGTTTGTCATTTAATATTTCAAAACACCCTTCCCTACAAACCAACCCACCTATTTCAAAAACCAATATAATACAGCTTTACGCTTATCTATTAATCACACTAGTGTGCTAAAGACATAATCACAATAGTGTGATAAAGACAAAATAATCGCAATATTGTGCTAGAAACATAATCACTATAGTGTTATAAAGATATATTCACATCAGTTTGATAGAGATATATTCAAACTAGTGTTATAGAAACATAATCACACTAATATGATAGATATATAATAACAATAGTATGAAAGAGTCAAGAAAGTTATAAATAAGAGTAAAGGTACCCAGAATTTAATAAAGAATAAGGAAATATTTTAATAAAAATTAGATCATTGGTATACCCTGCCGGGATTTGAACTGCAACTTCCCTGTCACTGGAAAATACGATTTAACGGGCTTGACATTTAAACAACGTAAACGCGAGCGTGGGTCTTACCATTAATTAATAATTGTACATGTGACCTAATTTTGGATTATAGCCTTCCAGTCATAAAATTGTATAAACTAATGTTGCTGTTTGATAAGGTTCTAATCAATTCATAATAATAAAATATTATTTAATTTGGTGTAGTTTGATAAATCTATAATATTAGGAAATAGGACTTTAGTAGATGACGAAGCTATTGGGATTCAAATTACTATTGGGCGTAGGCCTACTGACAGTGATTTTTCCTTTTGATTTTATCCCTTAATCCCAAGTAAATTCAGGTACATTCCAAATTAAAATTTACTATTTATAAACGCATTATTGTAATGAACACATACGTGTAAAACCCAGACCTAAAGTAAGAAATGGTGCTAAAAGTTTAATAAGTAGGAAATACACAATCATGTATCCAGTAAATTAATTTAATAATTTTATATATATATATATATATATATACATGAATATATATATATATATATTAATTTAATAATTTTATATATATATATATATATACATGAATACATTTTGATTTAATTAATAACGAGGGTAATTATTACAAATTAAGTATATATAATTTACATATTGTTCTGATCAAAGATTTTTTAATATTCATTTAAAGAAAATAAGATTTACTTTAAATTAGTATTAATAATTATATATTTGTGAGTTTCGTGATTATGATTAAAATATATAATAACGACATCTATAAATATTGGAATGAATTGGATATTTATGTTAATAACTAAATTGATTTCATAATATTTTAATTATCATGATGATAGGTCTATAGCGTAAAAATCCACGTAGGTATTTTAGTTTGTCAGTGTCAGAAAGTATGGGGCTCAAATTCGAAATGGGTGTACTTAAGATGATTTTAAAATTATTTTTTCACGCCTTATATCTCCATGAATTTAAGTTATTTTACTATAAATACTACCTTATTCATCATTACCACAATACAGTGATTATAATTACACCAGGTGACGAGACACCACAATATCCCTAATAAGAAGTATTTTAGAAAAAAAATGTTTCTAAAAATGTTTTTTTGAATTTGAGGGTGTAAGAAAAAAGCGCAATTTTTTTTCTTCAACATTATTTTAAACTCAACTTTTTGAACAAAATTAAAAATCGATGATTGGTTTAACCGAATTATACCTTACAAAACAAAACACAAAGTCTGAAACAAGTTTTATACGACATCAATTTTTAAAGATATTTTAATCTGTATGGTCTTATAATTTGATTTCAAGAGTTTTTTATTACACTATTAGTATATCTATGTTAATTGTAAACATTCTAAACATTAGTTAAAATTATTTTATAAGTTATTTTTTATTTATATTAATTAAGGTTAACAATATAGTAAAAAATTGAATAAAATTTTAAAAATTTAAAAGTTTAAATATATTAAAAAATAGATGTAGAAAAGTTTTCTTTTTTGGTCTAATTTGCGGTCAGCACTGATGCCTATTTCTTCTATAGGAATTGATAGTTTCTATCAAGATTTGTCGATGCATATCACATGAATTGACTCATGAATACGTTAAAGTAGATCTAGTAGATTTTATAGATGCCGGTGAAGATGTCCTTATGAAAATGGAGCTGAATATAAAGAACATTTATTGTTTTAACATAATTTCTAGTTTATATACATAGCTATGGAACACTTATTTATACAAGAACACTTTAAAAATATGGCAATTGGATTGGTTAATGCGTCGATCTAGTCTAGAAGGTGATGTCAGCGTTTTGATCTCTTACGTCTGTATTGTTTTCATAAATTGATATTTTGTTGACTCCCTTCACGTAAATAAATATTTAAATCCTCTAAACTCTACGTTTCCAATCCTGGCCTAAAACGTATTAATATACACTATGAGCCTATATGGGTAGTAAGACACGGTACAACCACACATTAAATTGATGACTACCACAACGGTTTGGATCATCTGATAGGAAATATGATTTCAAGAATCTTAATTTTTAAACAAATAATTTTTTCTAAATAGATTATAAAAACCGGTAGGACTTTGTATCCACCTTATGTAGACGCATTTGTTGATAGTGAGGAGTTCAGGGTTCTAATTCATATTGGATGTTTTAAAGGATATTTCTTAGATAATTTATTACTCTCTCTCTACGTAAATACAGGTACATTTCTTTTGAATTTATTCTTCCTTATTCCAGCTCAATTAGTTTATTTGAATAAATTGAGAAAAATACACTTGAACATTAGAATCTAACTCCAGATCTTTAGCGTAGCACGACATGGATAGTCCCGTGAACAGGTTCATTCTATACTCATATTTCAAGATGGAGTCTATGATGGACGTGTGGGTATCTTTGGCTACGAAGATATCTCATTCATGTCACAGCCACTGGAGACTCGGTTGAGGCTCTATGATGCCAATAGGCCTACATTGTACGTTTCAAGTGAATCAACATGGAAGAAAGCAAAGTTATGCAATCATAAATAATTATGTATATATATGAATGGCTATGTTTGGAGGATTAATAATTATAACTACGGAAATCAATAGTATGTGAACCGGTACAGACGGTTTCTGTTATTATAAGCTTTCATCACCCAAGCTTTGAATTCACGTATACTTAATTGTTAAGAGCTTCTTTCTTCCATCAACTAAATAAATTAAACATTATTTTTGACTATTTTTAAAATAAATTTGTACTTACTACTGGCTTTCTAGGCCTATCGCAGTTTAACCAAATCCCCAACAACCGTCGATTTTCAAGGTTCTTCAGGGCCCTCCCAGCTACTGAAGAGGTCACGGAGGGTACATAGTCCTCACTGTATGTACTTCACCCCCATAAGTACTCCTCTACTTCGTGCCATTGCCTCTCACCCTCAGGTGGAAAGGGGTTGAAATTTTGGAAGAATTTTGAGTAAAAGAAAGAGCCTATCTAGGATAAGTTAAAGAAGGAACGATTCCCGAAGAAAGACAAAGGGACATTTGGCTGGAGAAAGTAAGAAATAGTGTTGAGGAGAGAGAAGAGGATTAGGTCATGAAGGAGGTAGAGAGGGGGTTGGATGAAAGGAGGAGGGGGAGAGGCTTGTATTAAAAAAACAGCCGGTGTCTGGAGGCTATTCATGATGATGATGATAGATCTGAAAGGGTAAAAAGATGAATAGAAAAAAAAAAGAGTTATCTGGTGTGATATCAGCTTTGATGATTAAACATCCAAGCTATTTATGATAATGTTTTATCTGCATTGGTGTTTACATGGTCTAAGACGTTAGTATAAAAATAGACCCGGTGGTCTTGAGGTAAGTTACTCGCCTCAGAATCCAATGTTCGTGGATTCAAACCCATCCGAGGTCAACGATTTTTCTTGAGTGATACAGATCGGTAGAACAACTTAGTTGGGATATGGAACGAAGCAGTCCATTCCAGGTCGATTGTGGCTTGTAATAGAACCTTATTTGATTTAGTGTGGAAGACAATGGGGAACCACCACACATTTTATTTTTTGGTAAATATAATATCTACCAGATGGTGCAGGAATCACTAACCAGCTTAAAGGCTGATTGTATTTCCAGCTACAAATTAACTAACGGTTGACCCTCACCCACTAACACTCGGAAATGTTTTACACAGATAATTTATTACCGTTATATTTTATCATATATATATGCAAAAGTGGGTGCACTTTTTCTTAGTCTTTGACATTTACATCTTTTAGATGAAGCTGTATCAACCCAGGTTTTAAAAATAAAAATAAAATATATTTTTATTCCTTTTGTTGGCTTAATTCCCATCAAAAATGGTTCGTTTCCTTTATTTTACCCAAAAGGGAACTCTTTTTTTTTACTGTAGGGCATGACCTAGCAAAACTTTTCCGTGCAGGGATTGCAATGAAATGAATCAGGAAACAATGTGTATAATTCATTCCTACCGATAAGAGTTACTCGATTTGCAGCATTCTCTTCCCATAGCTGCATTGTATGTAGCATCAGACCTGAATTTGACAATAAATATTAAACTTGTAGATAATAAAACTACCCCGACATTCAACCTTAAAATGATATATATGTCATATACGCTGGATTTTTTTTTGTTGGTTTGTAAATACAAAATAAAATATTGTATGGCTATAAGGGTAGAAAAATTTAACAAAAATGTGACCCCTATGTAAATAGGATGCTCGTCAAATTCAAAGTTGTTTTGCCATCTATTTGGAATGAAGTTATGTGACATAGTCGAAAGTATTAACGGGCATGATTAAATATAAAACCAATTAATGTGTGGCATGCATTTTATTTGAAATATTTTATATTGATATCAATTTTAAGCTATGTATACAACAATCACTTTACATATCTCTTTGAAATTGAATATATATTAATTTAAAACATTTTAAAAAAAATTATTAGTCTGATTCTAACTGTGCAAATATAGATGGTATTTGTATTTAAAAGAAAAGGAATTAGTTTTGTATTTGTGCTCACGTCGTTTCAAGCGTTTTTTTGATTGTGATATTTCTGATGATCGGAGGTCAAATCACGCATTTACATATAGTACGTTGCAGGTGGTTGATCTAAATATAACTTAATAGTAAAGATTTCCCATTATATATCCTCAATAATTCAACTATTAAGATATTTTTTCTAGTGCTTCGCATTGAAGGAATAATATATTTAAAAAAATGGTTTTAGATGTAACAGCAATAAATTGGGATGCATGATTAAACTACCTATTGTTTATATATTGATTCGAGGTTTATTTATATATTTTACTGGTAAATCTACCTAATTCAAATACTGGTACACAACACTTCAAAACAGTACTATACCCACCATCAAAATCTAATAGACTCAGAGATTAATACAGTGTATCTTATATGTACAGATAAAAGTCAATTATATAAAACTATTATAAATACTTATATAGGCATACATACATATATACATACATATATACACACATACCTATATACACATACATATATACACACATACCTATACACACATACCTATATACACATACATATATACACACATACATATATATACACATACATATATACACACATACATATATACACACATACATATATACACATACATATATACACACATACACACATTCATTCATTCATACATAGACATTCATACATATGCATGCATACATACATACATATGCATGCATACATACATATGCATGCATACATACATACATACATACATACATACATACATACATAATTACGTCGTTCCCTTATTGGGTTAAGCAAGAAACTGCATGTAGCTCAAAAACAACATTATACTTAATCCATCCTCACTTACTTTCTCCACACTTCCCTACACTTGCAAACTACCTTTGATTTAACAACATCCATCGAGTAAAACATGTTCTTTAATTTTTTAAACTCGTGTTTCTCTTTTTCACACATTTATCTACAACATTTAGCCACGCCTTAAATTGCCTACCCTTTTCTTTTGAACTTCACTATCTACTCTCATATATTTGCTTCGTCACTCGAACCACACTCATCCCCTAAACATGCCCAAATCAATGTAAGACACTTATTTCACGCTAACATTTAATATATAATTCAAAACACAATTAAGATTTGAGGCAAATCAATAATTATTTTAACTTTTTATACACACCAAGAGGATACATAATAATTCCTACCTACTGATCTAACAATTAACATAAATTTATTAGTTCTTATTTAAATTTCTACTAAATTGTATATTACTAGGCACCTTAGAATTGAGGAAATAATACCCCGAACACGAATCTGTGTAGTTAATTCACAAATCCTGATCACCCCGTATATAATCTCTTATTCAGTTTGTAATTTTTCCAGCTAAATTGGGAAAAATAAATGATGTAAAATTCTTATATTATTTGTTGGTTTTATTAATCACAAATTCTACTCACATCATTGGTAATAATATTATCTAGGGTGTCATTCTTGTAGCACACTGACTTGTTGGTTAATGTGAATGCAGAGATAAAGTCTTTCCTATTTATACTTATGTGTTAATGAATTAATGATTTTTTATCTCTGCCTTTAGGAAAATGTGAGGACATGTAATTTAAATGTCATTCTTTCTATCCCTATCTCATCG
Source organism: Timema shepardi (assembly GCA_902151425.1). Taxonomy (NCBI): domain Eukaryota; kingdom Metazoa; phylum Arthropoda; class Insecta; order Phasmatodea; family Timematidae; genus Timema; species Timema shepardi. The sequence goes on along the minus strand of CABFVX010008361.1, from coordinate 4,196 downwards.
ATGGTATTATATGTTAATCAGAAATAATTTTAAAATGGGGTAGTGAAACAAATGGTAGGCCACGCTGAATCATGGTAAAACCTATTTGGGTTGGTTTTCTAGGGATGGAGGATTTGGAGTTTGAATCTTTGAGGCAAGCGTATTGAAGTATAATTTCCATTAATTGTTTCCTACTCTCAATACATACAAATGTAGGTAAATTTCCTTATAAAATCTACCTTTCTTATCCTACCTCATTAACGTTTATAAATTTGTTTCTCAGAATGGTATTAAAATACGGTGGAAAAGATTTAATGAGGGAAGTACTCATTAAATTTGATAATACAGACCACTCAGTTTGATTGTTTAATTAGTAAGACAATTTTAAATTACTGTAATTAATAATCTAAACTCAAACTATGATAGCATTACGTGTGGTTCGTTTATAAAATGCCTGACTGGTTTGCCTACCCCCAGTCTTTGAGGGCGCATATAAGTGAACTAAGCTAACGAAAGAGTAAACAAACGAACAAATAGGATGCGTGTGTCAGTAATGTAGGCAGGTGTATGTATACCAAAGACTCATTTGAGATCCTCCAAGTGAATTTCCTTCAGTGCTAATTAGCTATTCAGGAAATATTAGCACAAGTAGCAAAGGAGCAAAAAGGGAATAGTAGTGAGATGAGGGGGGTGGGTAGGGGATTGGGGTAGAAGCGGGGAAGTAGGCGGATTATGATTAGTCCTTCATTTGTTTCTCGCCTGAGACAGACGGTTTCTAGAAGGAGGTGTGGGGTAGAGAACGACATTCAGAACGAATAGGGAGGAAACATGGAGCATAGTAATGAGTCTTGATGAACCAAGGAAATCACATAACTGTGTAAAGATTATCCCGGGAGGAAAAGCGTCACATGAAGCTGCTACTACTGAATATTGATGGATTTTGATTGGCTATATTTTTTGCCTTTTTTTTATAACATCCCCTCCCACAGCCCGTTCTGTCTTGTCCTTCTTTAATCTATAATCTGAGTATTTATTGGATTTAGTTTATATCTATTCAGCACTCGGAGTGCTTTCAGCCCCTCTGCTGGCTAGTGCTACCTGCACCATCTGGTAGGTATTCGATGTACTGGAGGAGTTCAGATAGTGTGGTGGTTCCCCGTTGCATTCCACAATGAATTTATATGAGTGAGTGTGAAAGAACTTGACAATTTTGCTGGAAGGTATTTTGCTATAGATTTCAGGCTTCTTTTATATGCCACAGTTGACATGGGGCCAACGGCTTTATTTCCCCTCCTACGTGAGTTGCGCTACGGATTTTTATCACTCAATAAAAATAATTTGGCCACGGCTGTGTTTTAACACAAGAACATGAGGTCCTGTGGCGATAACTTTACCTAAAGAGCACAAAGATCAACCTATTGTGTAAATCCACAGTTATTTAGACCAATTGATTAAGGGAGCGAGGAGGTAAAATTTAAAGGAAATATACTTTTGAGGGTGAGTAAATTCAGCTGGTTCTTGAACTGTGACCACCTGATTACTTAAAAATAAGACAAGAGCTCTACGTTCAGTCTACTGGCTCATTGACGCGTTTAACTTTGTGTCAAGATAGTGGATTCTTAAAATACAAGTTTATTTTCCATGTTTAAAAAACCAGTAGTATTTAAAGATTCATTTCTTCAAGATGGGGCAGAAGGGAGCGCTAGTAATTTTACAGTTGTGATAAGCACTACATGTTTTTGACCAAACTACAGTAAATCAAATATTTATCCAGTAGAAATATAGTGTTTAGTTTTCTGCAAATGCTAATATTAACAAATAAAGAATATATGTCAAGGGTGTCCTGGAATTTTGTCAAAAATTTTTAAACAGAGACAAAGTTTCTACAAAATTACATTACACTATTGTCATATATTCATGATCTTTTGCTATTAACATGTGCAGAAAAATAAGCTCTATGTTGCCACTGGAGAATTATTTGATTTATGTTGGTCAAAAAATTTCAATTCCATTACAACTGTAAAAAAAATACTTGCACTCCTTTAAACGCACCTTAAACACCACGTTTAACTTCCCATGCGGGATATACAGTATACGTAGTTGTATAAAGTAAGAATAAATATATGAATATTTTGATTAAGAAATAAGTTTTACCTTATTTGTAAGTAAAAGAAAATACTGAAGTATGTTTGATTAAAATATCTCAATAAAAACTTTCAACATTCAGGCCTCGACCTTCCCCATCTTAGGTAATTAAGACTAAATGAGACCGAGGACCAAGACTATAAAACTCACTCGAGTTACAAGAGGTCTTAAATACGTAGATAATATCATGCGGGGAGTGAAATGTTTTCATTATAAAGATGTTCATAGTCTTGGCCCTTAGTTCCTTTTTCGAAGTTTTTATTCAATTTTGGAGATATTGAAACCAATAACTAGTTTAAGATCATTTCTATTATTTGGTCACGGGGATTAAACTTCAATGTCTTCAAGTCTGGTTGACAATCGGATGGAGAGGTGGAGGTGAGAATTACAAATGGATGATTTATTAAAAAAAATACTATTTGGATTCCCACTCCCCATGCAAACTGTGGGTACATTTCCTCTGATGTCCTATTAATGTAATTAAAACTCATTTGGTTTTTATTGAGGTAAAATTAAAATTTGAAAGATGTGCAACAAAGTTTTTCTAGAAAGGTGACCGGATAAAATCCACAATGATATTAAAAATTATGGTAAACCACTTCCTGAATACCATAATTGAACTTAGGACACCTACCAAATAATAGCAGAGCGTCGTTCTTGTAATCTCTGGGTCAATTATACCGGTGACGCAAATACATCTATTTTTAAAACTATAATTTTTATAGTACAACATCTTACTACTCGCCCGGACTATTTGCTTAAGTACTAGCTAAGCTAAAATTTTAAGGATCAGGATAAATGAATTTATATTAAATATACTCACACATTCGTGCAGGGATATTGTAAAAACATTTCGGAAAAACAACCCTCAGTACACCCGACCGAGATTCGTACCTCAATCTCACAATCATCAGCATTATAGTAATTTGTGAATGTGATGCCTTAGGCCATGTGGCCACCGAAACTTATAGCCTTAATGTAAGTCTTAGCTTAATGGCGTTACTTAATTTAACGCCATAGTGGGAAAACTTATTTTACTCGTTAGCTGTGAATTGGTCTCACAACCAAGTAGAGAATTAAATGCCTGACTATATAATAAAATATATATATACGTGTGCGTAACAAGAAGAATAGATTAAGTGATTTGTCAAATGGAAACTAAAAGGATGGGGAGGAATATATCAAAGGTACAGTTTTAACAAGCTTTTTTTTTACCTGGAAACAATTTATATAACAATACTGCCAAAGATATTACTTCAATTATACTTATTCTGGGAGCAAAATAAACTTATCCCAATCTGCGATATTAAAAATGCAATTTCTAAATATATATTTCTTATTGTAAGAACAATTTAGATAATTTTAGTGTTATAGATAAAATTGAGCCTTGGTTTGGAAACTAGATTCATAAAGACGATTTTTTCCCATGACTTTCTCATGGTCATTGTATATTTGCGAATTTGTGATCAACTAAATTGTTCAGTGTTTTAATGAGTAAGTTTTGAAAACCCTCAAATCGTACCAAATAATAAATTTGCTTGATGTTTATTGAATAATTATTCATGTGTTTTATATAAAAGAAAAATTGATTGTGTACTTTTAGAGTTTGAATTGTAATATATGAATAAATTTTACATTTTGGGAGATTACGCTTTCTTTGAGTTAATATATGAATATATTATATTAATATAGCTCTATTTGTTACTATAACATTTTTATTCAGTAATTTATATATAATATATTTACTATCCTATTGATAATCATTCTAAAATAAACTAATGATTTTATCTTTAAAATATTATAAGCTACACGTGTGAAACATCTCACTTCCTAAAAGGTAATGTGTAGTATAAAGATGAAAGATCCCAGAATTAAAATTTTTTGATACCTAAGTCAGGAGGCTGGGAGTAAAGCCCATTAGTAGTTCATATGTTGGGTGTTTTTTGTGCAAATCTTCAGCTCAATAACATTTTTAAAGAGTCAAGTAGTAGGACGCTTTGTCGATTTCTGGGACACAATAGGCCAATTAACTCGGACAATGGAGTCAATTAGTGGCTAGTGTGAGGGGTGAA
>CABFVX010008360.1:0-24715 GCA_902151425.1 Timema shepardi | reverse complement strand
GATACTCTGTTGCTGGCAGATGGGTGCGTGCGTTGGAAAACTAGACGTATTATTTAGGGGTTGAGGACTTGTTAAGTTAGAGTTTTGACTATCTCTCGCTTGAATTTTTGTGTTAAGGAATAATAACTAATATAATGTGTAGGGTGAATTTTGAATATTCATATCATCCTTTGGCTGGAGGGAAGGAAAAAAATAATTGAGAGTTATTAAAACATATTTTTAGTGTAGAGCTTTGGAATCGAACCATGCGCGTGTCTTAGGAGTAGATTCAAATTCAAAATGTTCCCTTGAATTGTGTTATTGTATTTTGTTTGTTAGTGGAGGTGCGTGTGCAAAGGGAGATAAATTAGTAAAATTAAAACCATATTTAATACGAGAAAAAACACTTTGGTGGTCGCATGGTCTAAGGCGCTACTCTTGCAATAAATTAGACTTCCGAATATTGAGAAATCAGGGTTCGATCCCGGTCGGGTGTACTGAGTTTAGGTTTCCCTAAATGGTCTCCCCCTCTATACAAATGCGGGTACACTTCCTTTAAATTCAACCTTCATAATTCTTAAGACATAATTGCAATCACTACTTTGGCGCATAAACCGAACGGGTAGCAGTATGCGGTGCCAAAAGAAATGGTAAATTATATCTGTACATTTTGTAAACAGAATAGGTAGTTATAATAGTAAGCTATTATTTTATATAAATTACCCTTAATTCAGAAAACGCCTGTACCGATGATCACGTGAACAAAGGTGTCAGTCTCGTCGTGTCTGACTATGGTCGAGTCCCTACTGCGTGTACCGTTTTTTTTTTAATTTCCTATGGGTTTTTCCATTTTTCCTCCACTTAGGTGCGGGTACTTTTCCTTTATATTTTACCTTTTTTATTCGTACCCCATTTATGTAAATATGCCCATAGCCTGACAATTCAGGTGCATTGGATGGAAATATATTAAAAAAACTGGTAACCTAGAATGAAATATTTGAAAAATATGTCCGGATTCCGGAGAATTATTTGAGTCTCAGATCTCGAGCCTTAGGTACTATTGCTAAAGGTCTGGCCAAACCAAATAACGGAGATCGACTCCCGGTTCGGCCACGTTTTTTCAAATATAATCTCATCTTACCAGAGGTTTTTTCTGACTGAACTGTAACATATACTTGTTCCAAATGTTAGTTCACTGAATATTTCATCAGTGCACTCCAATATCCATTGTTTGTACCCGTGACTATGGAGTTTAGGCCGGGTTAGACTAAGTGAGAGGTCTTTCAGACAATTCTTTGAATAACTGCATCGGTAGATCCAGGATACATTAAACCATGGTCTCAGGATTATAAAAACAAATTTCAAACTGATAACCGAAGTTTATATATTGGCATCTAATTATATTTATTAAAAATAAAACTTGTGCAGTATTGTTAAGTCAAAACCTTTTATTAGGACACAGATAATATGTGCTTGTTACTCAAGATAATTATTATGTGTGGTGTATGCAGGAATATTTTCGCAATACTAGCCCCTTGGATTTATAAATAAATAACTCGTGTATGGGGGCGACGATTTATCTGATTCAGATGAAGAGTTATCGGAACAAGAAAACCGGCGATGCTTGGTTAAAAGGGTCGACGGCCATCATCAAACACTAAACTTGTGCCAATAAATGGGCGAGCTGGCCTCGAACTGGTTCTACATTAGTTGGAATCCCCCCTCCCTCCCAACGTGTCTTAGTAAAATTTCAGGCTAACGTTCTAAGAGCCAAAAATAAAATTTTACAGGAGAGACAAATAACGTTCTCGGATCAAACGTTTGATATATTTCTGTCAGAAAAAAGTACAGCGCTATACAATACAATCAATGCTTAACTCAATAGTTAATAATTTAACCATAATTATATAAAAAAATATAATACCTAAGAACGTTCTAAGTGTCATATATACTTACCCTAAGTTCTAAAAGTTATTTCTGGGCTATCATCGGTTTTAAGTGCTTTTAGAAATATTTAAAGATAAAAGTAAACATTCTTATACAAAAAAAATAAACTTAAATTTAGACCTATTCTAATTTTTACAAAATGAGTTGACACAAAATTGTTTGACCAATTATGCAGTTAAGATTCAATGTCCACATACAAATTTTTACGATATTTTATGGGCAAAAATGGCACCATCGCAAGTTTTGTAGGCGACTCGGAAATAACCTTTATCACGGAACAAGTAGAATTGGATAATCTTGTAGTGTTATGCGTTCAGCAACAATTCTGAAAGAATTAAAGTTATCATCTTTAAAGGCAATCACATGCGAGTTGTTATTTAGCTTTGCCTCCCTCGTCATTTGTTGGAGCTGTGAGGAGATGACATTTCTTGTTACTTTCCGCCTCTTCTCTATAACCTCAAAATCCCTGTCACATGATAGACATTATCATATTACATATTATACATACATTTAAGTAATACTTTACACAAAACACAACCTATGCACTTGAACACAAACAAGAATTGCAGGAGTGTAGCAGCGCAATGGCATGCACGCAATGGTTAGCATAGGCGAGGGAGAGAGAACACAACAAACACTATGATGACAAGGAACTTGGAACAGCAGGCAGACAAGGCCGTGGCACATACAATCTATTTTCATCAATAATAACTAATTATAAATCTTATTAGGACTTGGAACAAATGGAAAACTCTGGCCCTTGGTTCAAATAGCATAACTCCCCATTAAGCTCTAACGAGGTAGGGATGAGGAAGAAGTATTTTTGAGGTAACTTAACTGCATTTGTGTGGAAGGAGAGTGCGAAATCATATAAGAAAAACACACCTTATTAGATCCGACTGAGATTCAAATCCTGATCTCCTCGTCATCATAAGGCCAGACCAACACGAGAGTGACGCGTTAGACCACGTGGTCGGTGTGTGGGTGACTGCGTCAGTGATGTGTGTTGTCGAATAATATGACTGTGTTGAGCTCTCAATATATTTGATTGCTGAGAAATTACTTAAGATGACCTGTACTGGTGGTCACCTGGACACATGCGTTAATCAAGTCGAGTATTGTTTGCTGGTGACAAATAGGTTGGGGTTCGAATCCCGATCGGATGTACTGAGGTGTCATTTCTTAAATAGTTTCCCTCTCTCCCTCTATACAAATCCGGGTACATTTTTTCTAAAAAAAAAGGTCGTTTTTAATCCTTATTGCGTTAGCGAACTGGTATTTAAAAGCGGTAGGAAATAAAGGATAAGTTGCTAAGAGTCATCGCATTGGCAAGCGTTTGCCCCAGGGCTGTCAACGTCTGAATCTAAGAGTTATAAATGATGCGAACAGACTAATTAAATTGCACCCGCATTAGTTTAGAGAGTGAGAAAACCATAATAAAATCGCACCAGGTATGAAAAAATAATTAGTTCAGCAGACGGGAATTCAAAGCCCGGCCACTTTGACAGTAGTGATTATCTGCAGTGTGAGTTTAACAATTTATACCGTTAGGCCACTGATGCAAATGGTACAGGCCATATTTCACAGGAAGAACCTAATCTGACATTTAGAAAAGCTATTAGATCTACGTTCACGTATTCTAACGTAAAGTTGTATGATTTGCAGCTGTCACTTTTGGTAGATAATATTAATTCTTATAAAAATGCGATAATAATATAGTAAAATGTTATCAATTTTGACAACAAATAGTTTGTATTTTCTAAAAGGCCGTTCCTATGGAAATTGAACTAAATAGTATTTAAGCTTGGTTAGAATAATCTGGCTACTTTAATTTTAGTACACATCCGCTGTTGGGCGTAACCTCTCATTCTCGGATGGTATCATCCGGACGCTGGGATACCACGATTTACCTTCTCACCCCTCTCCGTGACAGACAAACACTTGTATCAGCGTGCTGAGGATGAGCGACTAATTTCCGCCACGCGCGCCCGAGGACAAGGGAACTCCCGACGCTTGGCGTCAGTCCTTCGTCGGCCCTATTTACAGTCCCCCTTCCAGCGAGTATCAACAAGAGGGGCATTGTTCCCTCCCAACAAATCTGTCAGGAGCGTCGTCCTCTTCTTGGTGGCGTGACAAGGGGGACTTTTGGAGCGCGACTAATTGATCGACGAACGTTAGGATTATAGAACGTTCGAGTTCTTCGAATTGAATCCGGACTATTTTAGGAGCATTTACATTTCCAGTTAGGTTTAGGAGGTAGCCATATTCTTTGGGTGGTTTGTTATTTCTTACGTAGAGAAAGTATTGTGATTGGGAACATTTACTGCCACACGAGGTGGCTTTCTCGACCCAGTCGGGCATTCCTACTATTTTTTTTATTCTGTTCCTATTTAACTATACATTCTGTGTAACTACCCCTATTTGTGTTCTCATAGTCGAAGTTGATAACGACCTTGGTTCGATACACCATGAGTGAACGTACTTTGTATTGTTAATATAAACATTGTTATTTGTGTGGAAAAGAGTGCTCTTTGGCTCACTCTGGCTCGCAGATAATCTCGCAATGATATTTGTTTGGGGGATATCATGGCAAGGAGAGAGTGCACAGATTATTTCCTTCAGCTCACACATAAAAGACACTGCTCTCCCTTTTTTATTTTTCTCTGTTGAGTCCTCTTTCTTTTAAAAATAATAAAAAGAAGGAGTTTCTTTAAACAGCTTCATATTCCGTCCTATAAAATCTCATCTTGGTTGAACTGAAGAAGGGAAAAAACTTTGTACTTTACGATGCAATATACTGCTATATAAGATTCTTTCTGGCCGCTGTTTTCACGGAAAAGCGGATAGTTTTTAGCAAAGTTTTAGTAGGTCGGGTGTGTGTGTGTATAAGTAATATATATATATGTGTGTATTTGTGTGTTTGTATGTATGTATGTGTGTTTGTATTTATGTTTTTGTATGTATGTATTTGTGTGTTTGTATGTATATATGTATTTGTGTATTTGTATGTGTACATGTATATGACAAGGAGTATATGAATTGGCGGTTATACACGCGGTATGTGACTAGGTAGATATATTTGGCTAGGCTACTTTATGCACATTTCTCTGGACCTATATTAAAATTTGCATGGATACATGACTAAGTCTGTTTGGGTATACTTTCATACACATGAATATTCATATTTGAGTGTTCATACCATCCGATTTTCATAAAAAGACCCTTTTAAAAACTACAAACTTTCTTTGCGGTCAACATTGTTAACATTTTACTTTATTATTAGTGAAATTTTGTGGATAATATTTATCAAAAGTGACAATTTCAGATAACATTACGTATGAGTAAATAAAATTAGATCTAGTAACTTTTCTAGCTGTCTGATATACCTAAGGCTCTTCGTATCAAAATTGGATTGAATAAGACTTTAGGCATTAGTTTGGATACATATATGGGCTGTAGGCCTATAAGGAAATCCATACATAACTGCAGGACTGTTAGGGATGGCTTTAATATATAACTTTAGACCTATATATGTATATAATTTTCTTTACATATGTCACACGCCTCAGTGGCGTAGTTGGCTAACGCGCTTGTCGTGTTGAGTTCGAATGCTGAGGACGGGGAGATCGAGGTTCGAATCTCGGTCGGGTGAACTGGGGGAGGTTTTTCCTAAATGGTTTTCCACTCTCCCTTTACGCAAATGCGGGTTCACTTCCTCTAATTCAACCTTCCCAATTCCTAATCCATTAGCGTAATTAGTACTTAAAGCGTATAACCCAAACGGGTAGTGAGACGCGGTGCTAAAATATATTTACATGTCCTCGCATCAAATCTTTCAAATTTCTTAACTTGAAGAGGAAATACAACCCCCATAATTTGTTCCTATATTTAAATGTGCTTTTGCTAATTGGTAAAGTGACATTTCTCCTTTGAATCGGCATTAAATTAATGGGTACTTATTGGTATACTGCATAACATTTAATGTAGGGGGCCTATACCCCTTTTTTTTAAGCACCGCGTCTTACTATCCGTTCGGATTATACACTCATGTACTAATTACGCTAATGGTTTTATAGATTAGGAAGGTTATATTAATTGAAAGTGAACCCGCATTTGCGTGAAGGGAGAGTGAAAAAACGTTTTGGAAAACACCCGACCGAGATTCGAACCGGGATACCCTCGTCATCGGTTGTCTAGCCTATTACATTAGTAGTGCGTTAGATCACGCGTCCATCGAAGCGTGTCGACATAAGTTGAAAAAACTTTTTTTCTTTTAAAAATTGCGTATTCAATTTCTGTTCTATTTTAATATAAAGAGCCGGCCGTAAAATGTGACTGGCCATTTTATTCTAATTTCCATTGTACCCGACCTTTTTTTTATGGACGAGACTGTAAGTTCATTTGGTGAAAGAATCATGTCGAAAGTAAAGTTTACTATTTTCCTCGCATTAGAAATGCAAGTAAAAAAAAGTAAATTAAAAATGGGGATAGTGTTGTCTTTTTATTTAATCTTGGTAAGAAAGGTGACATCTCTACAAAATTTCAAGTTTCTATGCAGCAAGAACATCCTTAGTATACCTGTGATAGTACTGATAAAGGCTTTAGTCTTTTTGTGGTAACTCTGATCTTTTCTATCAGTTGGGAAAAATTACTAAAAACATTTCTTTAATAATCCGCCAAATACATTATGTTGATGTGCCACTTGATTAAAAATGATAATACTCATTAGCGAGGTGAAAGAATACTAAGATTTTTTGTTTAACTCGGAGAAGGTCAACGTTATCATGGTTCAACCATAAAGAGGTGAGTGAATGGCTTATATACAGTAGCCTGTGGACGTACTATGTCATATAGAGGTCTTCATTTAATTTAAAATAAAAAAAACACTCCAGTGAACATAGCCGAGATCAGAACTTAGACAAAGTATGATGCGAGCCTAACGCCATAGATCGCTTGCCCAACAGTGCCAGTTGAAGCTGATTTGTAATTTGGGGACTTATAATTATCGTGTTCAGAAAGCAGACCATTAATGTTATTATTATTTTTAAGATCGCCTCTGTGGTCTAGTGGTCATAGTTCCTGGCTACAGATCCAGAGGTCCCGGGTTTGAGCCTCGTCGCCCACAGATTATCTGTAAAGCAGTGGGTCTGGAACGGGGTCAATTCAGCCAAATAATATATGAGAGTTGGGAGGGCACATCAGCCAAAAGATGCTGCTCTGGATGTAGTAGAATATTCCTTCGAACAGAGCCATGATTTTAAATTCCTTTGAGTGATACTAGATGGTAGAAACAAGGTGGTAAAATTAATTAAACACATAAAAGTCAATGATGACCTGTAGCTAGATTTAATTTCAATCTTATCCTAATCTCATTGGTATAACTATACGGATAGCCCGGGAAGGTGCTAAGACGCGATGCATAAAATATTTTCACTCTTACAAAGCAAACATATAGCTTAAAATGATATCTGCAGCTTAATGTCTCACTTCAACATTACTTACCTGTGTACAGTCCCATTTTCATAAAAAGGGGCATTTTAGAAAATGTAAACACACATTCTCGCGACCAGAATTGATAACATTTTACTAAATGGTTATTGGGGCCCGGATTGAATTACTTTTTTTTTTCCATCCCAGACGATGCTCATGGGCACTTAAATTCTGTTCATCACCCTTTGGTTCAAGAAGAAACATTTTTCATCGCCCCCTGGTTCAAGAAGAAACATTTTAAATAGGTAATTTTTTTGGTCATTTTCTGTTATTTTGGATTATTAAGTCATATATTCTTCGTTTGCGTTCTGTTTGGGTCATTTTTAGGCAGTTTTGATCATGTTGTTGAATTAAGTGTATATTTAAATACAATCAAATGCATAAATACTCAAATATATATATTTCTTAACGCACAGTTATCGAAATAAGAAGAAACGTAAGCAATGAACTTAGTATCCTCTTTGCCTGTATTATTAAAATACACATTTCTGGTGATTCACTGTAATTAAGCTGGAGAAGATTGCGTTTGGAAGGGGGGAGCTATTGTTTCTAAAGCACATATTTGTAAATCATTGCAAGAGTTTAGTTGTAAAATGCTTTCCAGTGTATAAATATATTCTAGTTTACATTTGTAAAGTGCGTATATGTTCATTACGAGTTTTTGTTTTAATCTTTAGGTTATTTTTTCAGATTTATAAGGTTATTTAATAGATGATTTTTTGATCGTTTTTAGGTCATCAAAGTTCGTGGCTTCGTTATTAATGTTATTTTATAGGTATTGATAATACGTCAGATCTGCTTTGGTGGCTGGATAGTTTAAGGCGTCATGCTCGTAATAGACAAGATGGACGATGATGGAGAGATCGGGATTCATATCCCGGTGGGGTGTTTTTCCATAATGGTTTTACACTCGTTCATCACACAATTTTGGGTACACTTCCTATAAATGTAACCTTCCTTATCTCCAACACATTAGCGTATTTAATACATAAGCGTCCAACCCGAGCAGGTAATAAGACCCAGTGACAAAAAAAATGAGATGAATATCAAAACTGAAAGCTGTGTAACACATGACCTGGCGTATGAATACGTGAAAGTAACCCGATTCTGTGTCCTCATCGTCTAACGCGCTACTCTCGCGATAGGTTGGATTACAGATGACGGGGAGATCGAGGTTCGATTGTCGGTCAGGTGTACTGAGTTTTTTCCCCAAAATGGTTTTACACTTTCACTCCACGAACATTCGGGTACACTTACTTTAAATATAACTTTAATTTTTTTTAAACCATTAGAGTAAATAGTACATAAGCGTATACACCGAACGTAGGTGACCTGCTGGTCTAGGGGTAAGGGGTCAGACTTCTATGCTGGCGGCCGGGGTTCGATCCCCGGTACCTGCATAAATTTATTTGATTACTGAACCCTTCCTTCACCTATGACAAGACATCTTGGGAATGTGGGGAATACCAGGCATCCACCGTGGTTCGGATTCCACGTTAAACTGTAGGTCCTCCATTTCATCTCACAATCACCCTACCATTACACATTAGCGTAATTGCGTATGACCCGAACGGGTAGTAAGACGTGGTGCTAATAATAATAATAATAATAATAATATACACCGAACGAGTAGTAAGACGCGGTTCTAAAAAAACACACGTGAAACTAGATATATTAACTTTTATAGTTGTCAGATAAGGTTTTTCCTATGAAAATTCTACTGTAGTTTATAGTCTTTTTTTTAATCCTTTTTTGATATTGTGTACCAGAAACAACCAATAGAAGCGCCGTTAGCAGAGTAGCAAACAAGCAGGCAGACTGACATCTTGTGGCGAACATCTGTCTCGCGGCTACTATTCGCAAAGAGTACACTTTTGTGGCGAGATGCCGCCGCCGGCCTTTTGATTCTTGTTGCTTTGTAAGAGAGTGGGAGAGGGGAGTAAGGATGAAAGAGAATGAAATGGGAGTGGAAGTAGAAAAAGGAAAAAAAAATGTTTCGTGATTTAGGATTTAAAAGGGTTCACACATTCCTCGACTTCTTTTTCTTTTGGGTCAACACGATGAAAAATAATAGTGGACATTGTCACTCGTGCAATATTGCCTTTGTTTTCCATTTGTTTTTTGTTTTTTTGTTTTTTAAAAAAGAGGCAATAATATTTATTTTTTGGTCTGTATAACGTTGCTTGAGTAAACAAATAAAACAAATGACCGTTGTTTTGCTTTGTTTACGATTCGTCATTGTAATAATAAAATATAAATAATGCTTTTTGTTATCTTTTTGGCTATTTTTTAGAGCGTTATCATTTGATTTGTATTGTAATGAATCATTTATATGGCAATAAGATAAACCTCTTCTACAAGATAATATCCACACCGGTAATCATACGTCAAGCTTGCAGTAGCTTGTATTGTTGGTAACGGGGAGACTAGGTTCGAATCTTAGACTGGTGTACTGGTGGGTAATTTTCCAATCCCTTCTCTGCGTTAATTCGTGTCCACTTTAGTAAGAATTCACCTCATTCCTGCCCTTCATTAGACTTCTGGGAGGAGTGGTGGTGGTGTGTGGGTGAGCTGGGGTAGGGGAGTAGTTACACACATGGACACTAGTGAGTTAGAGATGAAGAATGTTTGTATTCCTAGAGGAGGCATAACCGCATTTTCGGGGAGGGAGAGGAAACTATTTAGAAAAATCAACCCCCAGTACACCTGACTGGGATACGAATCACGATCTCCCGATCATCCTCAGTCAATTTTATTGCTATAGTGACGGCTTAGACCATGCGGCCACTGAACCAGGTCAAATTATTTTCTTAGTCCTTATTTATTAGATTAAATCGTTAATAATTTTTTTGTTCAGTGAAATAATTAAAACTCGCATTGGTTAGCACGTAGAATAAATAATAGATAATAGGATATTGGTAGGAAAAAAGACCTTTCAGAGGTAAACTCCTACCGTGAATGAAGAGAGCGACCTGGTCACGGCGTTCGTGTCGCTAGTCTTGACTCCTCTCATATGAAACAATAATATATACTGGAGCGACCTGGTCGCGGCGTTCATGTCGCTAGTCTGACCCCTCTCATATGAAACAATGATATACACTAGAGCGACCTGGTCGCGGCGTTCGTGTCGCTAGTCTGACCACTCTCACATGAAACAATAATATACACTAGAGCGACCTGGTCGCGGCGTTCGTGTCGCAGTGACAAAAACACGACCAAAACGTCTGTTTGTCACCGGCCTCATGGTAGGCTATACTGCCGATGACGGGGAGATCTAGGTTCGAATCTCGGTTGGGTGTACTGAGGCGGGTTTTTCCAAAATAGTTTTCCACTCTTCCTCCGCGCAAATGTGGGTACACTACCTCCAAATTTAACCTTCCTCAGTCTTAAAAATCCTACCAAAATAGAACTACAGCTACATACATTTGAAAATGTGTAATTTCCCGGGTAACCTAGTGGTCTAGGGGTAAGGTGTCGGACTTCTGTGTTGGGGGTCCGGAGTTCAATCCTCAGTCCCAGCACAGGTGTACCTGATTACCAAACCCTTCCTTCACCTCTGACAAGACATCTTGTGAAAGTAGGGAATGCCAGGCCTCCACCGTGGTTCGGATTCCTACGTTAAACTGTAGGTCCTCCATTTCATCTCACAATCACCCTACCATTACACATTAGCGTAAGTGCGTATTACCCGAACGGGTAGTTAGACGCGGTGCTAATAATAATAATAATAATAATAATAATAATAATGTAATTTCCCGTTCAATAGATTGCTCCTAATGTGACCCTTGGATGCAATATTACATACAGTCAAGTAGCGAGTGCGACCAAACATTTCTTTCGGCGGCGCAGGCTGTGTTGTCAAATAAATATATAACGAGAGGCGTGAAATATCACATCATTAGGTTGACTGTACATATAATACATCTAATTTTCATTGGAAGAACATTATTTGATATCTAGAAAAGCTATTTGATACTTTCACGTATTCACACGTCAAGTCATTTAATCTGCAGCGTTCACTTTTGTTAAATATTACAGGGCTGCCACTATTATCTTTATACTACCGAATTCCCTGTGCTTTTCAGGCTTTTTAGAAAGTGCTACCATTATTTTTACAATAAACTTATATTTTAGAAAAGATTTTAAAAAAAGCAATTTTTTATCAGACTGGCTGAATGTATCTTATGTTTAAAATATGATGATTTAAGCTTAAGGGGGAAATACATCTTCTGCTGCGTCATTACCCTTGTGATAAGACATAACACCCAACCTCCAGCCGTAAATTCATCACTGGGAAAGTAGAGAACCCAACACTTCACAAAATATACATTTTTTTCGGTTATGCCGGGAATCAAACCTGGGATCCTTATCTCAGTAGATATTCACGCTACTGACTGCTCTAAGGTTTCGGATATGTGCGGCACGATACTAAACACAGGACGACACTTACCTAGACCAGGATGTAAAACTGGCCCATTACATTCTGGGTAGGTAGGTGTCGTCCTGTGTTTGGTTTCAAGCCGCACTAAGTCGACTACGAATCTGGTCCAGTGACTGCAAACACATGTTTAAAAATACCTTTTCTATAAAACTTGGACTGTAGAGGGGTTATAAAAGTTAGTTTAAAAGGGTTTCATTGTGATGTGAGGGTGGTTTGGAGGGGAGCAATCTCCTTTGGCCTTGGTTAAGCTTTTTTTTAAGGGGGTTGAGGGGGTTGTTTAATCTCTGCCAGTAGCGATGAGGGATGGCGGCGAAAAGTTGGCCCGTCGCGTGAAGAATAAGTTTCTCACATTAATACATGTCAGGATGGAGCTTTCGTGAGGGAGAAAATTGCATGCTTTACAGTCTACATGTTATAATCAAAAGTTTATACTTTCTATTTATAACGGATTCCTCGCCCTTTTCCTTCTCCCCGCTTTATACTTCTTTTAAATTCGTAAACCTTGAGAACATGCAAGGTATTAACACTTTTACTGCTGGCAATTTTATCAAAAGTTTAATGTAGTCTGTAAATTACTTAAAGATTGTTTTGTTTGTTTTGGGTGACGGATTTATATCCAACTGGTCAGGCTGTCAGCACTTTTTTTTTTATTAAATAAGAGTCTTGACACCTTTGCTCAGTCGGTAGCTTGTCTGTCTATTGAGCTAGAGGTCCCGGGCTCGATTTCTGACATGGCCGAAAAATGTATCATTGGTGAAATGTGGGGTTACCCTTTCACAGTGATGAATTAACGGCTGGGGGCTGGATGTTGTGTCTAATCTAGATTTAAGTTAGTTTATAATTCATGTGCTAATATAATCCATTCGGTTAAGAAAGTACACCTTACATTACCTTAAAAATATGAAAATATCTAACTTTGGAATTTAGACTTGTACCCCGTATGAATTTGTAAGACGAGAACCTTATCTGACAGCTTAAACGTTTACTCAATATACTTTCTCCTATTCATACGTCAAGTCATGTGATATACAGCTATTGCTTTTGATATATTATCAATACATACTCAATAACACTAATAATATAGTGAAATGCGATCAGATTTGGCTGCAAAAAATATGTATTTTCTAAATGGCGATTTCTATGAAAATTGGAATGAAGCTCTTTCGACTGTACTTTGGTATACAAAGTAATCAAAAAACTTATATTCTCCCGACTACTCCGGGATTCCAACCTTTCTCCCTCAGATGATAGGTCAACGTTTGAAATCTCAATACCTCGATGCTCTCTCTATACCACTAATCCACATTTAAATGCACCAGAACGAACCCTTCAGCCAGGAAAGAGAAAGAGGGTTTAAGCAGGGGGAGAGGTGTCTCTTTACTCGCCCCCCCTCCCCCCGCCAATCCAGAACCCTCAGCCATTCCGGTGTGAAGACGACTCTGATTTACCGGGGGGGGGTCGACTTTCCCGGTGGTAAATGGATGGTTTCCGCACAGATATTTCACCGAGATCGGGTGTAATCCCGTGACCCTTTGTGTAGAGGGGACGGGAATAGGGGTAGAAAAAAAATTACAGCCTCTGCCTTTGTGGGCTCAAGGCCTTATGGAAACCCTATATTATGGTAAATAAATATTTGAAATTTCATCATAAAAATTCTCAACTAAACAAAAATTTCGTCGTAAAAATAGTTTTATAACACCTGGAAAAATCACGAAAACCACTTATTTAACCCATTATATTTTTTACGAATATAATATAAAATCAAACCATAAATGAAGACCGATAAAAAATATTCTAACTCACAATAACAAACATAGATACAATGCAATCACAAAGGAAGCTAGAAACTCTAGGGCTTGCAAAGATCACAAACAACCAAAAAACACAGAAATATTAATTCGATTTAATGATTTTTTTTATTGAAAGGGAATAAAAATAACGTGCAATTTAATAGTTCAATGAATAAAAGAATTCAATAAACGCATGAGTTTTTAGATATATTTTTTCAAGTCTACATAGAAGAGAATAAAATTACGATCGATCTTTGCGAGTCCACTGTTTATATATCGACTATTCTTTGATACTTGTTGACATCGATGGTAAAGGCTGCGTGGACTTGACTTTGATTGCTACTGCATTAATATTGCGGCACTCAACATGGCCGCTAATGTTTTTGGCGTGTTAACGAACAAACGGAATTTTGACTAGAAAACATGAATTTCGTTTTAAAATACGAATAGTAAAATATTTTATGAAAAAACTTCGATTTAACCGAAGGTACATTTTCCATGAAGACGCTGATGTACCTTGTACAATATGTAACAAAAGTTTGTACCAAAATCGGGAAACCTTGGGCAGTGAAGTAGCTGCACAAATTTTCCCATCATGAGCAAATTATTCTCTTTTAAAAATTCCACAAAAGTCAACTTTATGTAGGAAAATGAGATTTCTTCCCTTTAAAGTGTCTAGAAAAATGTTATTTCGCTGTGGAAAAAAGATTATTAGGTACTAAATAAATCAGTGGCAACTTTGATCTGAGTAGATAGACAAAAATATTATTTATATGAACTTAAAAGAAACAATCCCTTAAAAGAATTTATGTTCAATCATTCTTTATATATTCTATAAACTAATTGACGATAAACAATAGGTAGTGATTAGGATTAATAGTGAATTAGACATTCTGTTTTCAAATCATCACAAGCTAATTTAGTGCCTCGAGACGAACACACATGTTTTCCACAATAATATATGCACGCAATTTGCAGGGTTATCTGCTCATTTATTCCAGAAGGGTGACTAAGACAATATTAATTCAAAAGGAAGTAGGGCCAAAATAAAAAAAACATTTTTGGAAAATAATTTTACTTAAAACATATTGATATAGTTTTGTAAATACATAATTTGGGGACAATTTTTATTTACTTAGTTCGAAAAGTCTATATTACTTAAACCAATTATACCGTACGTACTAAACATGCGAAAAATTTATATTTTTAACGCTTGGCGCTCAAAAACAATACAAAATATTGAAATTTCGTTAAAAAAATATAATACTAAGTCATCCTGTAAAAATAAAATTGCGATTGAAAAAAGGTTGTTAAAAAAGGCTAGTTGGGTGGTACAAGATTTAAAAAGTATACAAATTAAACTATTTTTACTATTCATCCAAAGACTTACCGCCTATTTAAACAAACATTTTAACTAGTAAAAACCTCGTAACTGATATTAACTGAACTATTTTTCCATCAATTGTGATTTCTTATATTAAGCTAGTTTTTAAGTTCAATTGTATGGTTCTATACCTATACTGATAAAATAAGTGTATTTAGAAAGTCCACCCTGAAAACTAAAACATAAACTAGTTTATATTATAAAAATGTTTGATACCACAAGCTTTTCCTACAGGTAAGTTTGGTTGGATCCCAGCTGCGACTTTAATAAAGAAAATATTATTTGGGAAATAAGCTTGACTTTTTTAAAAAAAACACCGCGTCTTACTGCTAGTTCCGGTTATACGCGTATGTGCTAAATAAGCTAATTGGCTAAGGGTGAGGAAGGTTGAATTTAGAGGAAATGTACCCGCATTTGCTTGGAGAGTGGGATACCCACTGGGAAAAAACCACCCTCAATCCACCCGACCGGGATCGAGCCACGATCTCTTCGTCATCGGCAGTCTAGTCTATTGAAAGAGTAATGCCTTAGAACATGCGTCCACCGATGCGGGTAGCTTGACTTATTGCTCAAAACAAAGTATGTTTAGAAAGTCAAATACCCCAAATATATATAATATTTTTTTCAAATGTTAGCCCTCTCAAGTGTTTACGGCTAGGTGAAGTGTATTCTCTCGTGGACGAGTGCTGGAAAAGAACATGCAATATTCATGGACAAGTTAAATACACTGGACTGTTGACTTTCTATTGTGAAATACGTCAAATCTAAGTGGCCAACTTGTTCGCTTATATGCTGTCTCATGGCGTGGACAGCTTTTTGTGCCTACCACCCTCACCGGGGGTCAATGGAGTTCAGGGGTTCAAATATCGGTGGTACTTACTGCCCGTATATTTTCACTTTTAGGACTAGTGAGCTAGAATTTATGAGAAATCTACAAGCATTAGTGTGGGGAGGGATAGTGGTGAACCGCTTAGGAAAACAAAACCACCTTCCCAAGATTTAAACCCTTACCTCTTTCTTGTTCCTGAGAAATTTGGATGTGGTTGACCCCTTAGCATGCGCGAACACTGATGTGGGTGGCGATGGGTTTCCCACATGCGATTCATCACTGTGTTTTTTAGGCATCCTTTCTCCACTCTAATCTGTGTGCATTATATACCTTTAACTACCTACCTTTAGATTAAGTAGTTAATAACTATGACGTTACAACGAATGAATTTAAAAAAAACAATTAATTAAACAGTAGAATGAGAAAGCTAAATTTCAAATATGTGCACCTTCTGTTCTTTAGTGAAGTTATTTTAAACCCTTTTCAACTCACCACACACTCAACACGGTACTAAAATTGTGAAGGCACACCATCATGTTTTTAGGGAGAGATTTATTCATAAAAGACTAGTGGTAAGATTGTTTGTAAAAGTTAATTAGGTGAAATTCTAATAATTGTGTTATTTTTCAAAATATATACTTTTATTCCCATGTATTTCAAAAAGTATACATTTATCTTTAAATTATTTTTCTATCTTCTTTTCGATCTCCCCCCAAACTCCCGTGGCACAGCTGCCGACCTTTAGCGGCACATAAGTGTACCGTGCCACACCTTCCGACCTTTAGCGGCACATCAGTGTACCGTGCCACACCTTCCGACCTTTAGCGGCACATCAGTGTACTGTGCCACACCTTCCGACCTTTAGCGGCACATCAGTGTACCATGCCACACCTTCCGACCTTTAGCGGCACATCAGTGTACCGTGCCACACCTTCCGACCTTTAGCGGCACATCATTGTACCGTGCCACACCTTCCGACCTTTAGCGGCACATCATTGTATCGTGCCACACCTTCCGACCTTTAGCGGCACATCATTGTACCGTGCCACACCTTCCGACCTTTAGCGGCACATCATTGTACCGTGCCACACCTTCCGACCTTTAGCGGCACATCATTGTATCGTGCCACACCTTCCGACCTTTAGCGGCACATCATTGTACCGTGCCACACCTTCCGACCTTTAGCGGCACATCATTGTATCGTGCCACACCTTCCGACCTTTAGCGGCACATCATTGTACCGTGCCACACCTTCCGACCTTTAGCGGCACATCATTGTATCGTGCCACACCTTCCGACCTTTAGCGGCACATCATTGTACCGTGCCACACCTTCCGACCTTTAGCGGCACATCATTGTATCGTGCCACACCTTCCGACCTTTAGCGGCACATCATTGTACCGTGCCACACCTTCCGACCTTTAGCGGCACATCATTGTATCGTGCCACACCTTCCGACCTTTAGCGGCACATCATTGTACCGTGCCACACCTTCCGACCTTTAGCGGCACATCATTGTATCGTGCCACACCTTCCGACCTTTAGCGGCACATCATTGTACCGTGCCACACCTTCCGACCTTTAGCGGCACATCATTGTATCGTGCCACACCTTCCGACCTTTAGCGGCACATCATTGTACCGTGCCACACCTTCCGACCTTTAGCGGCACATCATTGTATCGTGCCACACCTTCCGACCTTTAGCGGCACATCATTGTACCGTGCCACACCTTCCGACCTTTAGCGGCACATCAGTGTACCGTGGCACACCTTCCGACCTTGAGCGGAACATCATTGTACCGTGGCACACCTTCCGACCTTTAGCGGCGCATCAGCGTACCGTGGCACACCTTCCGACCTTTAGCGGCGCATCAGCGTACCGTGCCTCAGCTTCCTACCTTTAGCGGCACATCAGCGTACCGTGCCACACCTTCCGACCTTTAGCGGCGCATCAGCGTACCGTGCCGCACCCTCCGACCTTTAGGGGCACATCAGCGTACCGTTCCAAACCTTCCGACCTTTAGTGGCACATCAGTGTACCGTGCCACACCTTCCGACCTTTAGCGTTACATCAGTGTACCGTGCCACACCTTCCGACCTTTAGAGGCACATCAGTGTACCGTGCCACACCTTCCTACCTTTAGCGGCACATCAGTGTACCGTGGCACACCTGCCGACCTTTAGTGGCACATCATTGTACCGTGGCACACCTGCCGACCTTTAGTGGTAGACCAATGTACCATGTGGCACACCGGTTGAAAAACGCTGCTCTAGGGGGAGGATGAGACCACAATATTTAGAAAAAAATCTTCCATTGCGGACTTGTTCGTTGATATATTTCTAGCACAATCTGTGCTGCCAGCTTTCTGGTTCAATACACTACCATTATTTACTTTTTATTAGTTTTTATTAGCAACTAACAGTTCGGGTTTTACGTTTATGTATTAACTAAACTAATATGTTTGGCATTTTAGAAAACATTATTAATAAATCTTTCTTAAGTAGTGAAGAATATAGTAAAAGTTAAGACTTAGATATTATCTTAATGATTAATGATTAATGAAAGCATGGGTTAAATTGGTTGAGTCAACATCTTAAGTTCGTAACAACACATTGTGTGTCATCACCCAAATTACTTCCTTGAATATGGTGGGTTGGTTCTAGCGCCGAAACATGTCGGGCGATTAGCGTTCCAGTGATTAACAGAAATACTGGAACACCGAAAGGAGTACAGGGATAAATGCACCAGATAAGACTCAGATAACCATTAAAAACTAAAGTTAACTTTCTGAAAATTTCTTGGACAATAGCACGTTTCAATTCAAACTCCACATCAATCTTATGTAACATATTTTAATTTGTTATTTTAAATTGTTAAACATTTTAATCTCCTTCTAAAACTAGCTCATTGATACTATATGTGTTCGGTTTTTAATATCACTCCAAATAATTGGTCAATCTTAGCGTATTGTATCATTTTATTAGTTCATTTCCACTTGACTCATATTTACACATTATATTTTAACCGCTTTAGTAAACTAGTTGCTACTATTATAATTGTTTGACTTGTAGTTCAATTTTTTTTTAAATAATTGTCAATTAATAGTGTAGTATGTCATGTTATTAACTCATCCATCCTATTTGACTCGTATTACAGTACACGTTGTAATGTAAATATGTAATACCAAGTATGCTAACATCCTGTAAAGATTAATCATAATATCAATTATACACAATATAATATAATTATCAACTAATTTAAACCCATTGATTAATTATTAAGATACTATCTAAGTCTTAACTTTTGCTATAATATGTTTGGGATTATGAAGGCTTAATTTAAAGGAAGTGCACCCACATTTGCCTGTAAGAGAGAGGAAAACCATTTTATAAAATGACTCCAGTGCACTCTACCGGGATCGACCCTCAACCTCCCCGTATTTGGCAACCTAGTTTATACTTTTTATTAATTTTGTTGTGTCTTTGAATTAATATGCACATTGTTTGTGTTTGCAATGTTAGAAACTTGTTAATTAAACCAACTTTCCCACAATGGTGTTCACGTTGATTATACGTCAATCTCGTCTAATCTCATTTACCGGTGACGTGGAGGTTGGTCTACGTACGGGTGTACTGAAGGTGTTTTAATCCTAAACATTTTCCTACTCTACCACAACGCACATACAAATTTATTTACTCTAAAGTATACCTTCTTCATACCTACCCCATTTCTGTAATTAGATGCGGATTAGCAAGATGTAAAAATACTTAAAAAAATTAATTGTTTTTATCTGAAATACTAATTTTATTTTATTAAGATTGGTGTGAATTTGTAACTGAAAACTTTGGTTTTCCACAGTTCTTAAACATTTTTGTAGACTTCATTGAATTTGTATCTATGTCGAAGATATTTCTTGTTTGTTTCCCTGATTGAAACGGTTTCTTTTTTTTTAAATCATGCTATATTTATTACATTTATATACACTTATACATATTCCAAAATTCCAAATTAACTACAGTTCAAACTAAGATTTTTGCCTACCAAGCAATGCTCTAAAACATACTTTCCGCCGCGCCGTTTTTAAAATTTATAATCTAAATGTAATTTTCAAACATTCCACTGTTCAAGAGCTACGTGTATACCAGTGAAATTTTATTTATCTAAACGCTATTTTATTTCTTTGTGGTGTAGTGCAAACAATACATATTTTGTAAAGATTTTATTATACAGCTTTGTCATAGTAAGGATATATGTTTAAAAATTAACTTCACATCGGATATTAGTGTGAAACCTAGCTCAACTGAAGGGTCCCGAGTTGGTTTGCCGGCACAGCTGAAAATTTAGCTATTGGTAAAATGTGAGCTTTTCTTTTTAAATCGAGGAATTAACAGGTGTTGATTTTGTTCTATAGTTAGTAAGTCGTGTGCTTATATAATCAAATATTAAGTACTTGGGGCAGTGATATGCTATATCACAAAATATTAGTTCTCAAATATTGGTCTTTAAATTTTAAAAACATCAATAATTTATAAAATTGAATAATTCTTCTTTTTTCTTAATTTAAAACAAACTTTGAACTTTCAGAAATCGGTACAGTAATCAAGACTGTTGCTGTGTACAACGAAATATAAGAATACAAGTAAATATTAACTATAACTGTTACATTTGTTGTTGCAGAGCACAATATTGCCCCAAACCCTTCGATTTGTGAGAGAGAAAAACTCATGGTATTTAAATAATGTTGTTAAAGTATTTACTAGTTAGTCACTTTATGTTTAGGTTGTTATAGCTGACACCTGATCCATAGAATTTGATTAACTTAAAAAAACAAGTTATTAAGTGTCACGTCAGGGAGTGATAAATGATCATTTCTGTTGTATTCTCTCCGAAGGTCGTTAAACTTATTTTTCTTAGAGGGCTGAAGGACTCTATCTCGCAGGTGTTGGGATATTGATGGTGCCCAACGCCAGCAATAATTGGGCTCTGATATATCAACTTATCGCCTTTAATTCATCGGTAACTCACACACTGACCTGCTTGTCCAGTTACAAGACATTAGATGAGTTCTTGACTATTTGCCCAGCTTACAACAGATATTATCAGGGCCGGTCTAAGGCGTGTGCTACGTGTGCACCCACGCACACAAACAATTCAGAGGGGTGCCAAAATGGCCCAAAAATAAATATATTTTGTTTTTATCTGGGAAATTATAAGTATAATTAAAGAAAGTAATTTGTAAGAAGAATGCTTATTTCTTAAATTAATATTTACATCCATACCAAACGAAGTACAAAGTTTTTTTATTTCAAATTAGTACATTAGAATACATTAAAAAGTAAATACATTTTGAAGGTTGTTCGGTGCGACGTACCCCTGTCAACTACATTGGTGACGGGACTATACTAGTTGCCGGGTCGAGACTGTACGATATATGAGTAAGGCTCAGGCCGAACCTTTGGTGGGCGGCAGGGTTTGGGGGGTAGGTTTAATGTTAGTTTTTGTTCTCAGTCAGTCACCTAACCTCCTTGCGAGTGATTTATTGACAATCGCTTACTCGCTTTATTTATAGTTCTGTGTCCGGCCGTTAGTTCATCACTTTGAAAGGGGAAACCTACATTTCACTAATTATACATTTTTCGGCCTTGCTGGGGATTGAACTTGGGAGCCTACCAACTGAGCTAAGGAATCGTGCTAAAATTTATTCACTAATTTTTTTATCACCGTGTTTTAATACCTGTTCAAGTTATAAACATGTATGATAATTACTATAATGGGGTAGGAATTAGTAAGGAAGCACTTTAGAGGTAATATACCAGCATTTGTGTGGAAAGAGAGTGGGGAACCATTTAGGGAAAACTATCATCAGTAGACAAGACTGGAACTTGAACTCCGATCTTCCCGTCAACAGTAGGCCAGTCTAATAATGACGCCTTAGACCGCTCAGCCACTAAAGCGAGTTACTCATATAGTAATTTGTCCTCAAGATTAAACTTTTAGTGCGTTTACAAAAACATAACTAACTAAAACGTAACTAACAGTTACTGAAGATCACTTCAGTCCATTTTTCCTAGGAAGGTCTTTTTAGAAAATAAAGACATATTTTTGGGGTCAGCATTGATTACATTTTATTATATTTTTATTGTTGTTTTATAGTTATGGATACTGTCTATCAAAAGTAACAACAGTAGATCACAATACGTGAAAGTAGATCTAGTAACTTTTATAGCTGTCCGATAATTGCCTTCCTATGAAAATTTGACTCCATAATATCCTACAACTCTCAAAATTGACTCAATCTATAAAAAAGGGGGGGGGGGGACAACTGCAAAAAACATTATTTGGCGTATGATCATATAAAAGTAAATTTTTAAAGTTTCACGTAAGCTACTTTTTATGTCAATCTGGCTACATACCTTTACGGAGTTGACTATCTTTACCTAAAACATAGGAAACCTTTGTCAGAGAACTTCACGTTTGAGATCGGCGTGCTTATGATAGTTAAATTGCATTAGTCCATTATTTTTATTATTATTATTGTTGTTGTTGTTGTTAAATAGCATCAGTCCATTATTATTATTGTTATTATTATTGACAGAAGCAGTACTAATATGTCGGCCATGACTTGTCTACTCTTTAATTTAGGGGAAGGGGAAGGGTGAATAAAGTGCATTTTAAGGACATATAATAGTTATTTCCTTTTGACAGATAATATAAAACCATACTGTCGTTATAATTTTCAGTGCACATACAGTAGCAGGAATTCAAACCAGGACGCTTATAACTCACTGTCAGGAGTGGTAACCTTTACACACCAACCATGCATGTATTACCTTACTAACATTAAAGATTGCTAATTAATTATGTTGAAAGTTTAAGTTTATTAAATGAAAATACTGATTATTACTAACGACCATAAATCATATTCAATACTCACATCATTTTCACTGCAAATCAAAATAATAATATTGGATGAAATTAATTAATTTATTCACTCGACTATTCTGTGACACACCAACTCATTTAAGAAAAGTAATATAATACTAATTTATAACTCTACAGTTTCATTTGCAAAATCTGTATAGTAATGGTAAGCTTATGAAAATCTCCACTTAATTAATTGACCTCATTCATCGAATCCACCTTCTGTACCATATTTATGTGTTGGCTAATGAGTTCCTGTTTCTCTCTATGTATCTTGTTTTGGGTGGATATAATTAGTTGTCTTACCCTGCAAATACGCTTCAATTCATCAATACGTAATATAATATAGAGTTTAGGAATATTTGGAAAATTATACAGGAAATGTAAAAGTGCTGTAGGAGTGTCCATCATAAAAATTATGGATTTTTTAAAATCGTGGTTTATTTCTCCACCTAATCGCGGAACCATATTTAGAATGGCGTTTGGGAAATATTTTACTATGTGTATAACCCTCATACACTAATGTGGTGGGAATTAGGTAAATATAATTTAAAGGAAATGTATCTGAATTTGCGTAATAGTAGATGGACAAATATAACCTTGAGTACACCCGTCTGGGGTTTAAAATCCGACCCCCCTGTCAGTGTCTGTATCCAGCAAACCATAGTTTTGACATTTAGTCCGCGTGCCGCCGATACAGTTTTAAGAGAAAAATCAATTTCGCTCGCTGAGTTTGTAACAAAACCTAGGAAGGGCTTCCCACAAAAACGTAGTATAATTGATTTTAATAATTTTACTGGAGGTACTAAAAACTAAATAAAAACTATCTTAGCCAATAATAAAGGGTTTATGCCTAACCATAGCCTAAATCTTTTGACAGCTCATTAATAAAACTGCCATTAACATCGGAATGGTTAAGATATTTAGTTTTCATTATCCCCTATAAAATTACTAAAATGGATTATACAACAGTTTTGTGGTGAACCTTTTTTTTTTTAAATAATTGTTGTCACCTACTAAGTAGCAGACCCACACTAGCAACTTTATGCATGTGTGTACCTATATAGTTAAATAAACGGTGCTAGTTATAATGTCTCGCTATTGCTTCCAACAAACTTAATTGTAATGTTTTAATTTTATACACGTTAGTTAACGAGGTTCTGTCAAGGAAGGTTAAACTTAGAGGAAATACACCCTCCTATAAGTGGAGGGAGAGTGGAAAACCATTTAGGAAACCCCCCCCCTCATTGCACCCGATTGGGATCGAACCCCGATCTCTCCGCCTTCGCCAGTCTATCCCAACACGAGAGTAGTGTGTTTGACCAAGTGACCACAAAAGCTGGTTCTTTTTATGTAATATATCACACATGTTTTTAAAAACAATTTATACTCCTTTTTAAATGGTCAGAACTTTTACCCAAATTTCGGTTTAAACAATATTAAAAAACATCAAATCATTTAATAAATAATTCAAGATTTCTAAATTTCTGCAACGCTTCTAACACACCTTTGTGAATCTTCCATTGTTAATTAGTGTGTGTTTAAATCATTGCTGTAACTTACAAACGCCGAGTTATACTTACTAATTTCATTGAAGTTTTTTAAAAATTAAATGTAAACCATGTTTTTCGATAAAAATCACGTTTTGGTAGATGATCGCATTGTATTCACTTTAAAATGATATGATAGCTTCAGGTAGGCTCGCCTAATTCTTTTTGTGATACATCTATAGCAGAAGAGTTAATTAAAACATGTATTAAAAAATCGCATGTTTCGGGTATTTCTAGTTTACCACCGTTTCAATTCTACCGGCTGTATGTGTGTGTGTGTGTGGTGGAGGGGGGGAGTGCGCGTGCGCGGTTAATGTTCCAAACGGAAATGTATTTAAATTTCTGGACACGTTCCAGGAAGAGGAGACGATGAAATAAAGCA
>CABFVX010008359.1:2515-24715 GCA_902151425.1 Timema shepardi | reverse complement strand
CCCTTTCTTAACCAAACGAAAACCGGAAATTAAGCCTGTAACTTATCTTTAGTGAGGCAATGGCGGTCCCAAAGAGAGGTACTAGGTTTCTAGATGAGTATGAGGAAAGTAAAATGTGAGGGGAAGAAATTAGGAACCTTAGCAAGAGTAGTATTTACCCCCGGAAGGTCTTCACCCCCTAATATATCTTACCACCCCTCCCCACCCTCACCCCAAGCCACTCCTAATAGCCTCGTTTGTTTTATATGTGGGCAACCTTCTCGTTACTATTCGACATTGATGTTCTATCCTTACCCCCCTTTCCTCCTTCTCAGTGAAATACGCTAGGAAATATAGTCCGTTCACTGGATACCCCATCGATGGTCATATGTTGTGTATCTCTGAATACACATTTCACTTAAACTAATCATAGTTCAATAACGACACGCGTACACGACAATCGAACACAGGACTTACAACTAAGCGTGTCAATTCTCTACCATTGAGATATCAAGGAATAATCATATTCTCAGCGTCACTCTCCAATAAATGACCGTGAGCAGCGTCACTCTCCAATAAATGACCGTGAGCAGCGTCACTCTCCAATAAATGACCGTACTCTCCAATAAATGACCGTGAGCAGCGTAACTCTCCAATAAATGACCGTGAGCAGCGTCACTCTCCAATAAATGACCGTGAGCAGTCACTCTCCAATAAATGACCATGAGCAGCGTCACTCTTCAATAAATGACCGTGAGCAGCGTAACTCTTCAATAAATGACCGTGAGCAGCGTAACTCTTCGATAAATGACCGTGAGCAGCGTAATTCTTCAATAAATGACCGTGAGCAGCGTAACTCTTCGACAAATGACCGTGAGCAGCGTAACTCTTCGATAAATGACCGTGAGCAGCGTAACTCTCCAATAAATGACCGTGAGCAGCGTCACTCTCCGATAAACGACCGCGAGCAGCGTCACTCTCCAATAAATGACCGCGAGCAGCGTCACTCTCCAATAAATGACCGTGAGCAGCTTCTACTCTCCAATAAATGACCGTGAGCAGCGTCACTCTCCAATAAATGACCGTGAGCAGCGTAACTCTCCAATAAATGACCGTGAGCAGAGTAACTCTCCAATAAATTACCGTGAGCAGCGTAACTCTCCAATAAATGACCGTGAGCAGAGTAACTCTCCAATAAATGACCGTGAGCAGCGTAAAGCTGCGATAAATGACCGTGAGCAGCGTAATTCTTCAATAAATGACCGTGAGCAGCGTAACTCTTCAAAAAACGACCGTGAGCAGTCACTCTCCGATAAATGACCGTGATCAGAGTCACCCTGAACACGGTATAATTTCTGGTTGGCTCAGTGACGGAACATTGACTCACTAAGGCAACCATGGCAAGCTAAATTCCCGTGTCATTTTTCCAATATATATATATATATATATATATGTAAATTTTACTGAACTAATTTACAAAAGAATTAAAAGATCTACAAGATTTGTTTGAATATATTAATTAGCCAAAGCTTGCTTTCTACAGCTGTATTTTCAATTGGCGATCACAACCCACTAATGGGGTATATGCAAGAAAAGTAAACTTTAGAGGAAACGCAATCACATTTACGTCAAGGAAAAGTGATAAATCTCTTTATGAGAAACTTGTTTCGGAAAGAATTCAAACTATGATCTCTATTTACGTCGGGGTGTGTTTTTTGCAGTTTAACCAGCAAAACTTTTTTTGATCAAAATAAATAAACTAGTGCTCCAATAGAAATATATAAATTAATTTTCTTAACATGGTGATATCAACCGTTGTTGAATATCCGTCAAGAGTGTTCTGAAATTTAATGACAACTTTTTTTTCTTCATTAAAATAGTTTATCATCTAATTCCAGGTGACCTGGTGGTCTAAGGGGTAAGGTGTCGGACTTCTGTGCTGGCGGCCGGGGTTCAATCCTCGGTCCAGACACAGATTTATCTGATTACCCAACCCTTCCTTCACCTCTGACAAGACATCTTGTGAATATGGGGAGTGTCAGGCCTCCACCGTGGTTCGGATCCCACGTTAAACTGTTAGGTCCTCCATTTCATCTCACAATCACCCTACCATTACACATTAGTGTAAGTGCGTATAACCCAAACGGTTAGTAAGACGCGGTGCTAATGATGATGATGATGATAATAATAATAATAATCTAATTCTGCTATGCTCATGACAGATATTCAACAACTGTTGATATCAACACGTGAAGAAAATTTTACTCGGTTTAATGGAGCAATAATTTATTTATTTTAACAAAAAAAAAAATGTTTTGCCATAAAAAAATGCCATAGACACTGACTTTTTCTAGAGTCCCACTTCTATCCCACCTTAAATGGCAAACCAGACAAGATGATAAAATAAAGTTTTAAAATGTTTTCCAAAAAGTATTTAAACGTCCACTTAAAAAAAAAGATTCATTCCATGCGTTTGTGACGGCATCTAAAAGGGTATTCCCCCCATAAACGAGTGAGCATCCCCATACCATGGCTGATCGAGCAAGAGTTTCTCTACCCTATTTCCTTCAGCGGCCACATCCGCGCCGAACAATAACCACGGCAGATTTAACAATCTTCGGATGTGCGGTGGAGCGCCCTCGGTCTAATCCTCGCCCCTGGATGACCTCGAGGTTTGGAAAAGCGGATATGGTTCGAGGTAGATTATTTTACTTGAACCATTTCTTTCAAACTGCCGGGTCGGAATAGCAGCACAATAACAATAACAACAATGTTTTGATACACATATAACAATAGTTGCAAGAGGGTGACCTTGTGATTCAGGTGTAAGGTTTCAGACTTCTGTGCTGAGGGTCCGGGGTTCAATCCTCAGTTCCGGCACAGGTTTATGATTACCAAACCCTTCCTTCACCTCTGACAAGACGTGTATTAATCACAACCTGTGAATGTGGGGAATGCCAGTCCTCCACCGTGGTTCGGATCCCACCTTAAACTATAGGTACTACATTTCATCTCACAATCACCCTACCATTACAAACTAGCGTAAGTGCGTATAATCCGAACGGGTAGTAAGACGCGGTGCTAATAATAATAATAATAATATAGCTATTTCAAATCGTACCATGTTTTGTGTCACTTTATATATTTGACTGTGGGAATTTTTATTTACATAATCCACATAAACATCCGATAAATTTTTAAGTTTTTAAATATTTAAAATATACATAATTAATTTTAAATACACATCATCAAACAGCTAGGTATATACCTGCATCGGTGGGCATGAGGATTAAAAGTCAGGTTCTTCTGGTCTGGTTCACTAGAGCAAGGGAGGCCATGGTTCAAATTCCAGTTAGATGTACAAAGGGTGGGTTTTTCCTTCCCTAATGTTTTCCCACATCCCATTCATTCAATTGCGGCTACATTTTCTATAGAATACATCTTCCTCATTCCTTACCCAACATCACAACCAAAATGTTCACAGTCCGGACGGGTAGTAAGGCGCACTGTAAAACATAAGTGTTGAATATTATCAAGCAAACACGTTAGAGGAAATGCACCCGAATTTGCGTGGAGGGAGAGTGTAAAACCCTATTTGGGGGGAATGGGGGTGGAAGAAACCACAGTACACCCGACCGAGATTCGAACCTCAATCTCCCCGTCATCGGTGGTCTAGTCTACCGCAAGAGTAGCGCGTTAGACCATCCCGCTTCCGAAGCAGGTTGTATATTATTATTATTATTATTATTATTATTATTAGCACCATGTCTTACTACCCGTTCGGGTTATACGCACTTACGCTAATGTGTAATGGTAGGGTGATTGTGAGATGAAATGGAGGACCTACAGTTTAACGTGGGATCCGAACCACGGTGGAGGCCTGGCATTCCCCACATTCACAAGATGTCTTGTCATAGGTGAAGGAAGGGTTTGATAATCAGATAAATCTATGCCGGGACCGAGGAATGAACCCTGGACCCCCAGCACAGAAGTCTGACACCTTACCCCTAGACCGCCAGGTCACCCGTATTTAATTAATCTACTCCCTGACTTGTAGATGTTATCACTGTTCGAAGGTTTTGTTTCATGTGAAGTAGTCGAAGGTAGATTATGGTTATATTGCGTCAGAGGCTTGGACCGAGCACGTGCGTGTGTTACTGCGTGTTTGCGTGCTACTTCTCAGTAACGAGGGGATGGTACTGAAACATTTAGTTCAGGGGATGAAGGGTGGAAGTAGCCAAGAGAAAGACAAGAGTATAATGAGGTCGTGTCTCTTCTACCTCGTTTTTACCAAACCTGACTCGTTCACGTTAGTATAAAATACGAATACACTATTATTATTATTAGCACCACGTTTTACTACCCGTTTGGGTTATATGCACTTACGCTAATGTGTAATGGTAGGGTGATGGTGAGATGAAATGGAGGACCTACAGTTTAACGTGGAATCCGAACCACGGTGGAGGCCTGGCATTCCCCACGTTCACAAGTTGTGAAATAACGAATAAATCAACCCTGGAAAGTTACCTAACCATTATACTGTGATGTGTATTAGTCAAGTAGGCCTTTTTTTAAATTTTAGCACCGTGTCTTACTACCTGTTCAGATTAATACGGATATGCACTAATTACACTAATAATTCAGGGATGAGGAAGGTTGCATTTAGAGGATGTGTAGTCGCATTCACGTGGAGGGAGAATGGATAACCATTTAGTTAAAATAAACTCATAACACCCGACCGAGATTAGAAACCTGGTCTCCCCATCAATGGCAGTCTTGTCTATTGAGAGAGTGATGCCTTAGACCATGCGGCCACCGAAGCGGATCATTCTAATGTTATCCTCCCATCTGTGTCTAGGTCTTCCCATTGGTCTCTTACCAATGGGTTTGCCAGTCAGTCTTCTGAACAAGGTTCTAGATTCTTCCATTCGAACTGCATGTCCTGCCCCCCGTAACCTACGAGACTTGATTATTCTAACAATGTCTTGTGATTAACGTAGGGTTTGTAACTCATCAATATGTAGCCTCCTCCATTTCCTCAGTAGCCTCATCCCATTTTGGAATAGTTAATATCTTCCTAACCGCCTTGTTTAGAACACCTTAAATTTGTTCAAATCGCCTAAGGTAAGAGACCGCGTTTCACACCGACAAAGAACAGCTGGTAAGATTATTGTTTTGTGTATTCCGAGTTTTACCTTCCTTGAAAACAAACGAGAAACAACAACTTACTGACCGAGTGGTATTTAAACTCAATATCCCAGTCAAATGATATGTTGTTCGAAGTAATCTCTAAATTATCTCCCCAATCTGTGTTCTTTGTGTGACAATAATTATTATACTTAGTATTTTTAGCGTTCACTTCCAATCCTACTAACATCTGATAAAAAAATATGTCTGCGTTCCTTGCAACGGCAACAACAAAGCTAGATCAACTGCGTTTCTTAATAGCTGCATTGTACGGTTTAATATCAACCCTACCCTACGCTTCTGTAATACCCTAATAGTATACTCTAGGTAAGTAATGGGGTAAGTCATATCTTTGTTTCAACCCTACATGTATTTCGAAACTCACAACTTGGGAATGTGGGGAGTGCCAGGCCTCCACCGTGGTTCGGATCCCAACTGTAGGTCCTCCATTTCCTCTCACAATCACCCTACCATTACACATTAGCGTAAGTGCGTATAACCCGAACGGGTAGTAAGACGTGGTGCTAATAATAATAATAATAATACTATTTCGAAAGTGTCTGAAGTGGCATCAAACTCGTACCCTGCCAGGTGTACCGGTCGCGCATTCCTCAATTAGCTTGACACGTTTTTAGAATACCCCAAACTTAATTACATCTCGTATATTGTAGTGTTTCTTTTTACTGAATCATATGGGTTTTAAAATAATATGTATAATGGCTGAACCATCATGTTCTATTTTCACTTTTTTTCTTCTAATATTTGCTGAATAGTAAAAATCTGATCCGTTGTTGATCTATTTCCTTGAAATCAACATTTATGATCCCCCAATTATTTCCTTTGCATGTAGCATATCATTTATATAATATGACATCTACAACTAAAATACCACAAAGACAATTAAAACAAGATAACAAGTACTAATCTATTCCAATAAGAAGAGACAGACGGTGACTCACTCTGACTTGACGTGGCCGGGAGACGCCCAAGCGTAGAGGAACATTGCCCCAGACGACCATTTCAGTATCGCGAGCATTTTCACGTCTTGATCGAAGGGCACACGTGGAAGAAAAGAGATTATTGTCTCTGCTCGCCACTCCTGTTGACAGCGCTAGTGAGAAAGTGGATTTATTTCGCAACTATCCCCTCTTCTTAGATCTAACTGTTGTAGTCAGAGGCAGTTCTGTTGTTGTATAACAGATTCTCCGTGGATAACATTTTTGTATTCCATTGTATTTATTCGCCGGAGAAGGAACTGCTCCATAAAATTCCAGCACCGATGACTACTGGTGGCCACGATGTATCAGGCGTCGGTCTCACCACAACGTTACAGAGGAAGCTTCTTCTGAGACTATCAGTATTATATCAGAATATCTGACGTTGCTATCTACGTCCCTCAGACATAGTTTCATATATTAGAATGTCTTGCTTTATTTTCTATGTCCACCAGACATAGTGTATTGTGTTATGAGTGTCTGAGTTATTTTCTATGTCCACCAGACATAGTGTATTGTGTTACGAGTGTCTGAGTTATTTTCTATGTCCACCAGACATAGTGTATTGTGTTACGAGTGTCTGAGTTATTTTCTATGTCCACCATACATAGTGTATTGTGTTACGAGTGTCTGAGTTTTTTTCTATGTCCACCAGACATAGTGTATTGTGTTACGAGTGTCTGAGTTTTTTTCTATGTCCAACAGACATAGTGTAATGTGTTACGAGTGTCTGAGTTATTTTATATGTCCGCCATACATAGTGTATTGTGTTACGAGTGTCTGAGTTATTTTCTATGTCCAACAGACATAGTGTATTGTGTTACGAGTGTCTGAGTTATTTTCTATGTCCACCATACATAGTGTATTGTGTTACGAGTGTCTGAGTTATTTTCTATGTCCATCAGACATAGTGAATTGTGTTACGAGTGTCTTGAGTTATTTTCTATGTCCACCATACATAGTGTATTGTGTTACGAGTGTCTGAGTTTTTTTCTATGTCCACCAGACATAGTGTATTTTGTTACGAGTGTCTGAGTTATTTTCTATGTCCACCAGACATAGTTTATTGTGTTACGAGTGTCTGAGTTACTTTCTATGTCCATCAGACATAGTGTATTGTGTTACGAGTGTCTGAGTTACTTTCTATGTCCATCAGACATAGTGTATTGTGTTACGAGTGTCTAAGTTATTTTCTATGTCCATCAGACATAGTTTCTTGGGTCAGATAGTTGGACGATTATTTCCCTATTTCCCATAAGGCATAGTTTAAGTACGAGGGCTCTATACTCTACCTATGTATAGGACCAGGTGATTGAGTATACTGAGCCCGTGAATTTGATTTTCTTAAGTCCTTAAGACATTGTTATATTTTCATGACATCCTAAACGGTATGATCTCGTTTAGAATCTTTTTTCGGCAACTATCAGATCATTTAACATTTTCTTCTTAGACCTACAGTAGCCCCACGGCTTCTTTGGTGCTGACTGACATCTTTTAAACGTTACCAGACCAAATTATGTATACCTAAGCCGGACCAAATGATCTGTAAAAACATGTGTTTAGCAGCTGTCACTTCTGACGGTCAAAATTTAGGTATATACCTAACTGTTGACTGTCAGAAGTCAGCTGTGAGCTGTCAGTCAGCACCAAAGAAGTCATGGGGCTACTGTAGTTAGGTCAGTGACTGGTTGCAGTCACTATTACACCCTTGTTTGTGTAGCTATCTACGGTACGCAACCCGTGGGAGCGCTACTAGATTGAAGTAGTGGCCCGCGAGGATAATGCTTTCTTTTAGGCCTCCTCAGGCGCCATATTTATCCTAGTGTTCAAAGATAGTTTGTATTAGCTATTGTATGTCCTAGTAATGGGTAGATGTATATATCTAATATTGATTGCTTTGGCAGTAATCATTAGGACATGACCGGCCATAGTAAATTACTGTGTAAATACCTGATTGTTAGCCATCTATTATTTGTAAAACGAAAGTTCCTCTTAGAGGGTATTATTCTTTGGTTTTTCGTAACTCTCCATGAGGGTTAGTACAAGAACGTTAGCTTAAAGTATATTCTTTTAAGTAACTCTAAAAATATAGGATTTGAAGTTATGTTTCTATTTTCAATTGTTTCACCATTTTTCATAACTAGACCTCTTAGTCCAGGAAGATAGTTATTTTCTTAAAATAAATTTACCATCCACTTTATCAAAGTGATAATTAGGTGAAAAATAGTAGAAATTGAACGTATATACTTTGGACTAAATCGGCTTGTAGCTTTTACGTTAATAAAAATTCATAAAAGTGCTGAAAACTGTTATTTTCACTTTTAAGGTGTGAAAATTTTTTCTAATGACATAAAAAACCCGTGATAGTGCTTAAAAAGACGCCAAAATGTAGCCCTGTTCGAATGAAACGGTTCCCAACTTTTTTCGTTAAAAAATCAAACCACGAAAAATGACCATTTTATTGACATTTAATTACAGGAGTTTTAATTATTTTAGGATCTTGTTTAGGGTCTTAAACTATAGATCTTGTTAGTGTCTACCTACAATAAAGATTTCATGCAAAAATAATCATAACTTTTTGCGGAAACTACACGCATGTAAAAACAGGTGTTCCCGAAAAATGGCCATAGAATAGTTTTTCAAAGCGCCATTTGTTCGCAAAGAGTTTATATACAACTCTCAAATAATGAAATGTAAGCAGGGTCTAATTTAATACCTAAAAAACCTGTTTTAAAACCGGGGTGTTTGTTGCTTCGGACGCTCGGGCGTGCGAGCGGAGAAGTGGCGACGTGGTGGGGGG
The DNA here is from genome assembly GCA_902151425.1 of Timema shepardi. Taxonomy (NCBI): domain Eukaryota; kingdom Metazoa; phylum Arthropoda; class Insecta; order Phasmatodea; family Timematidae; genus Timema; species Timema shepardi. Next base: position 15,754 of record CABFVX010008359.1, on the reverse strand, counting down.
AGTCTCTCTGGCTTCGAGCGTTTTAAGGGGTGGGGGGTATCTCGCCGAAATATTAATAGTGGACATATTATTGACGCATAAGAAGTGTTAATTTTTTTATATGCATTGCATACAAATTTATAGGTTTGGATCATGCATAGATATGAATTAAATAAAGAACATGAGATTTTGATTACTAAACATTTATTATTATTATTATTATTATTATTATTATTATTATTATTAGCACCGCGTCTTACTACCCGTTCGGGTTGCACGCACTTACGCTAATGTGTAATGGTAGGGTGATTGTGAGATGAAATGGAGGACCTACAGTTTAACGTGGGATCCGAACCACGGTGGAGGCCTGGCATTCCCCACATTCACAAGATGTCTTGTCAGAGGTGAAGGAAGGGTTTGGAAATCAGATAAATCTGTGCCGGGACCGAGGATTGAACCCCGGATCCTCCCCCTCCCTCCCCCCCGGCACATAAGTCCGACACCTTACCCCTAGACCACCAGGTTCCTGCCCTTTCCTTCATCAGGTATAACTAATTTAATTATTTAAAAGCAATCGTTTCTTTTTCTACGTGATGGGAGAAGCAAAGATGCATGCATATGAAGTCAATCTTATAAAAATTATGTTAGATAATATTTTATAGCATGTTGGTAATAGTGAGATACCTCTAAGGTTATTACACTCTCATGTAACTCCCTTTGTGAAAATTGATACCATATTAACTTCCTTCCATTGATGTGGTAATAATATCTCATGGTTCCAAATGAGACATTGTAGTTTGTAATTTATAATACTAACATTTTACCACCTCCTTTTATTAACGCATCTGGAATTAAATTTAAACCTGGATATTCATGGTTTATTAACTTCGTATTGGTTTCTTTGACTTCATTAATAATACTTGGCTCTTGGTTCAGTAGTATGGAGTTCGATGCCCTCGCCCAATTTTGACCCTTCATAAAAAAAAAGGTAAAATATAAATATCTAAAAGTGCTTCTAGGGAATTATTAGTATACAAGCCTTTGGGTTCTATCTTTTAACCATAGTAACGGATATTTAACATTATTATGGTCCTCCCAGAAGTCCGTCAGAAGAAGACACGACATTTTGTGGGCGTACTATTGGACTTCTAAAGGAAGAACTAAACCATTCGGGTAATGCTATAGACTCATTAAAAGCCTATTAATACTATCAAGTACTACCTCAATACCACAGGAAGTAGACTTAATGTTTATGGTTATGACATGGGATCACATAAAGTGGGTAAATGTTTTTATGGTTGTCATAGGATCACATAAAGTAGACTAATGATTTCTGGTTCTATTTTAGGATAACATGAAAGGAACCAATGTGTTATAGTTCTGTTATAGGATCACATGAAAGGAACCAATGTGTTATAGTTCTGTTATAGGATCACATGAAAGGAACCAATGTGTTATAGTTCTGTTATAGGATCACATGAAAGGAACCAATGTGTTATAGTTCTGTTATAGGATCACATGAAAGGAACCAATGTTTTATAGTTCTGTTATAGGATTACATGAAAGGAACCAATGTTTTATAGTTCTGTTATAGGATCACATGAAAGGAACCAATGTGTTATAGTTCTGTTATAGGATCACATGAAAGAAACCATTGTGTTATGGTTCTGTTATAGGATCACATGAAAGAAACCAATGTGTTATAGGATCACATGAAAGAAACCAATGTGTTATGGTTCTGTTATAGGATCACATGAAAGGAACCAATGTGTTATGGTTCTGTTATAGAATCACATGAAAGAAACCAATGTGTTATGGTTCTGTTATAGGATCACATGGAAGGAACCAATGTGTTTATGGTTCTGTTATAGGATCACATGAAAGGAACCAATGTGTTATGGTTCTGTTATAGGATCACATGAAAGAAACCAATGTGTTATAGTTCTGTTATAGGATCACATGTAAGAAACCAATGTGTTATAGTTCTGTTATAGGATCACATGAAAGGAACCAATGTGTTATGGTTCTGTTATAGGATCACATGAAAGGAACCAATGTGTTATGGTTCTGTTATAGGATCACATGAAAGGAACCAATGTGTTATGGTTCTGTTATAGGATCACATGAAAGGAACCAATGTGTTATGGTTCTGTTATAGGATCACATGAAAGGAACCAATGTGTTATAGTTCTGTTATGGGATCACATGAAAGGAACCAATGTGTTATGGTTCTGCAATAATATTTTCTGGTTCAACTTTAAACAAACCAAAAGCGCACGTGCGTTTCTTGTTCTTTACCTTGAGGATACCAGAATAAAGGACTAATGTTTTCTTGGCCAGTTATAGGACTACTATAAAAGAGAACCCAATGTAAGGGTGAGTGGTAACTTGGTAGGTGAGTTGAAAGAACTGCTCCAGGGCTGAGATGCAGGGCTGGAATACAGGGGGGGAGTAAATGACCTCATTCACCAGAATACACCCCACGCCACTAAACTTCTAACGACCTACAACATCCTCGACAACTGGACGTGGTTCTACGTCGAAACGATCCAGCGGTCTGAAAAGACCTGAACATTTCTCAACGTGTACACTCATAGACACAAAATAAAATAAATTGACTAAATGGGCTATGTTTTTTTCTCAAAAATTATTATTATTATTATTAGCACCGCGTCTTACTACCCGTTCGGGCTATAAGCATATTTACTAATTACGCTAATATTTTTAAGGGATTAGGAAGGATATATTTAGAGGAAATGCACCCATATTTGCATGAAGAAATAGTGTAAACAATTTTTTTTAACACGTTCAGTACACCCAACCGGGATTTGAGCTCTGATCTTCATGTCTTCAGCAGTCTAGCCCAACAAGATAGTGATGCCTTAAACAATGCATCCGTCTAGGCAGTTTTTTCTAATATCTAATAAATGAGAAGCCATACGTTGAGACACCTTCTACTGTATTTCTCTAACCATCCTGAGAGATTTTTTTTTATTGAAACTAAATTCGTTTTACTATTACTACTATTTAACACCACATCTTACTACCCGTTCGGGTTATACGCTTTAAGTACTAATTACTCTAATGGATTGGGAATTGGGAAGGTTGAATTAGAGGAGGTGAACCCGCATTTGCGTGGAGGGAGAGTGGAAAACCATTTAGGAAAAACCACCCCCAGTTCACCCAACCGAGATTCGAACCTCGATCTCCCCGTCCTCAGCGGTCGAGCTCAACACAACTAGCGCGTTAGCCAACTACGCCACCGAGGCGGGTCCATTTAGTTTTAAAGAGATAAGATTTTATGTGTACAAAAATAAGATTAAAATAAATATATGTTTGTCAGCATATTAAATTGCAATAATTACTTGTTACGTATTAGACAGGAGGCAAGATAATAATATGAAACTATCAGGTTTTATATTGCTTACGAAGTAAGGATAATTTAATGAATTGAATGTAAATTCAACAAGTCACCAAACCTATTAATAAAATGGAGTCGGTGAGCTGGCGGTCTAGGGGTAAGGTGTCAAAACTTCTGTGCTGGAGGTCCGGGGTTCAATCCTCGGTCCCGGCACAGATTTATCTGATTACCAAACCCTTCCTTCACCTCTGACAAGACGTGTATTAATCAAAACTTGTGAATGTGTGGAATGCCTGGCCTCCACCGTGGTTCGGATCCCACGTTAAACTGTAGGTCCTCCATTTCATCTCACAATCACCCTACCATTACACATTAGCGTAAGTGCGTATAACCCGAACGGGTAGTAAGACGCGGTGCTAATAATAATAATAATAATAATAATAAAATGGATATCGATATAAGTTTTCAATTAAAATGTAAAAAGATTGGAGTGCAGGAGTTACAATTAGAATTTGGAGAATACAATTAAATAATTTGTGTTTGAAACAGTATGCGATAACTTAACTCATTTGGTAGAGTGTCTGTCTGCTAAGTTAAGGGTTCCGGGTTCGATTCCTGGCATGGCCGAAAATGTATCATTGGTAAAGTGTGAGATTACCTGTTCACAGTGATAAATTAAAGGTTGGGGACTAAATGTTGTGAATGTCCTAGTCTTAAGCTGGATTATAAGGCAAATGACGCAATGACATGTCTAGCGAGCCGGTAGTGGAAAATATATGGACCAAGCTGGAAACAGTAATGGATGTAAAAAAAATAATTAAATGTTAAATTAGTGAACAAAATTAAATAGTTCAAAGTTATTATTATTATTAGCACCACGTCTTACTACCCGTTCGGGTTGTACGCACTTACGCTAATGTGTAATGGTAGGGTGATTGTGAGATGAAATGGAGGACCTACAGTTTAACGTGGAATCCGAACCACGGTGGAGGCCTGGCTTTCCCCACATCCACATAGTTCAAAGTTAAAATTATGAATTATGGTAAAGTAATTGGTTTAATAACTTGATTGTCTAATGTGGAGTAAGTAAATACAATCCAATGACGTGATAATAATAATAATCAGAGTGGCGCGTATAAGTTGAGACTCCAGAATATACCGAAAACGAAGCATTTTGGGAAAAATTGTTGCAAACAAAGGTTTTTTTGTTGTTGAGGGGGGGAAAGAGAGCAGATTGGTTTGTTAGAATCTTCAGGTTTATTTCAATTCCAATTTTGTTTTTTAAATTAAAACTTATCATTGTTGTAATGGCATATTATCTTAAATAACACATTTTTTTCTGAAACATTATTTTATTTGACATCAATTTTTGAAGATATTTTAGCTTGTATTTTTTCATAACAATTTATATCCAAGAAATGTTTATTGAATTAAAAGTGTGTTGATGTAAGTGGTTATAATTATGAACATTTTATTAAAATGTTTAAAAATGAGGTGGCCCAGTGGCTAAATAATTATATAATAAAGGAAATTTATAAAACTAAAGAAAAGGGAAAAATTAACTATTAGAAAAAATTTGATGAAGAAAGCCAACCTAGGGAAAGAGNAAGAGTAAATTTGATGAAGAAAGTCCACCTAGGGAAAGAGGAAAAATGTGGGAAGAGTCCAATGCACAAAGGTGACATCTTCTTCCTTTCTTCTGTCTTCTATGGTAGAAATTTCGTTCCTCTTTCCCTAGGTGGGCTTTCTTCATCAAATTTACTCTTAGTAGTGAACATTTATTAAAGTAATTTTATATAAAAAAAATGCATTTAACGGCAAAAAGAATAATATATTGCAATACAAAGTTTTTGAATAAACATTTTTATAAGAAAATACAAGTTAAAATATCTTCAAAAATTGATATCAAATAAAATAAAAATTAGGGATAATAATTTTGGTCATTGTGTAGAATGAAATACTCTTTACAAAAATAAAGGATTTATTTGGGGGAAAAAAAACATAGCTGACCTTGAAATAAGATTTAAGCTGTCCACCCAATTTAAAAAAAAATCATTTTCTTTCCTCCTCAAAAATAATAATAATAATAATTTGTTCAAAACATTTTTTTCCCTAAAATGCTTCATTTTCAGTATATTCTGCTGCCTCAACTTAAATTCCTCGCCCGGTATACTATATTTACTTTAATCTTTCTTATAATCATACATATTTTAATTTGTTGAAAGGCTAGATGGTGTTTGATTTCTTTTTTTCTTTTTTTTAGTTTCTACCTCACTAAACGACTTGCTCTTCTCGATAAATTCCGAGTTCTCTTTTAACAGTTCTCGACCAAACCCCCCCGCGTACTAGCAACGGATCCAATAAATGGTTGAACAGTGATTCACCGCAATTACACTCGGAAGCTGGCTCGAAGAACTTTTATCTCTGGGAGGTTTCCTCGTTGGCCCGATGCGTCCAAAGTTGCCGGGCAAATCTCTCCTCTTTTTATCTTCTTATCTCTCTCTACGAGAGTGTGGGAGACTTAATGAGTTGGCAAGAACCTAACAAAGGAAGAGACGACACCTTCGGGAGAACGGAACTTTATATAACGTGAGCCAATAACAACCTGAGGCGGCTTTACTGAGAGTATGATTCAGTTAAGTTTGGTTAGGGGTGACACTACTAGTGTATTTTTCATATATAAGTTTATTATTATTATTATTAGCACCCCGTCTTACTACCCGTTCGGGTTATACGCACTTACGCTAATGTGTGATGGTAGGGTGATTGTGAGATAAAATGGAGGACCTACAGTTTAACGTGGGATCCGAACCACGGTGGAGGCCTGGCATTCCCCGCATTCACAAGATGTCTTGTCAGAGGTGAAGGAAGGGTTTGATAATCAGATAAATCTGTGCCGGGACCGAGGATTGAACCCCGGCCGCCAGCATAGAAGTCCGACACCTTACCCCCTAGACCGCCAGGTCACCCTATATAAGTTTATATTAGTGATGGGCCGTTACCTACTTTTCTCGATTCCGATATCTTGATCGATACTATCAATTAATCTCATCTATACTCGATACCATATTCGATACAATTCAACGTAAAATTGAATAAATCCTTATTTTGTAAGAATATAAATTAGTCAATTAGACTATTTTAAACAAATTATATCAAGATGCAACCATACAAAAAACACTTTACAATTAGTAGTAGTCCTACAATAATAACTGTTATTACCTATTAAGTAATCATCGATCATGAAATTTATTTATAGACACATTAACATATTAAATTACATATAGAATATCATAGATATTTGTCAGGTTGAAGGTTGATTTATGTCAAGAAAATAAACATATTAATAATATAATAATCGCACACTATTAACACAAACAATAGAAATGTAATTTTTAGTTGGATTAAAATATTAGCTTAAATTTTGTCAAACTTTTTTCATTTCGTACAAACGCCTGATACTAAATTTAATACTACTTGATTTGATACTAAATTTAATACTACTAGGCCTGGTTCTAAATTTAATACTACTAGGTATGATACTAAATTTAATACTACTAGGCCTGATACTAAATTTAATACCACTAGGCCTGATACTAAATTTAATACTACTAGGTCTGATACTAAATTTAATACTACTAGGCCTGATACTAAATTTAATATTACTAGGTCTGATACTAAATTTAATACTACTATACATGATAATAAATTTAATACTACTAGACCTGATAATAAATTTAATACTACTAGTCCTGATACTAAATTTAATACTACTAGGCCTGATAATAAATTTAATACTACTAGTCCTGATACTAAATTTAATACCACTAGGCCTGATACTAAATTTAATATTACTAGGTCTGATACTAAATTTAATATTACTAGGCCTGATAATAAATTTAATATTACTAGGTCTGATACTAAATTTAATACCACTAGGCCTGATACTAAATTTAATATTACTAGGTCTGATACTAAATTTAATATTACTAGGCCTGATAATAAATTGAATACTACTAGGCCTGATACTAAATTTAATATTACTAGGTCTGATACTAAATTTAATATTACTAGGCCTGATACTAAATTTAATTTTACTAGGCCTGATAATAAATTTAATATTACTAGGCCTGATAATAAATTTAATATTACTAGGTCTGATAATAAATTTAATATTACTAGGTCTGATAATAAATTTAATACTACTATACATGATAATAAATTTAATACTACTAGTCCTGATACTAAATTTAATACTACTAGACCTGATAATAAATTTAATAGACTTTTTTTTAAAAATCTAATAAATAATTCGAATGATTTAGAGAAGTGGTGGATAAAGGAGAAACGATAATAATCGGAATGATAGTGGTCGTTCCCAAAGGTGTTGAGGGTATAGAATTTGGTATAGGCTCACCATTAATATACATACACAGGGTGTTCGGAAACTCACAGCCCAAACTGCATATATAACTAGTTTGAACCAAAAGTAATATAAACATCCCTGTACACTGATATCAGGAGAACTATGCTAATACCATTACATTGTGTCCAAAGTTTCGCCGTATACTGCTTGGAAGCAAAGCTGTCCAAGCATGCGTGTACAACAGGTCGCATAAAAGCTAGGCGCTTGACACTACACACCTCGACATCTCGAAGCACGGCAGCAGAACATACCACAACTAATAGCAGACAACACACCAGTCCATCTAGAAATGGTAACACGTTCTGAGGGTGATCATTAACGGTCCTACGTCACAGAACGTGCTCGCTATTATTACATATGGATTGTCGCATCATCTTGCAATGACGTCACAGGGGAAGGCGCGGGAAGTCCAAAGAAAAGGAGGTTAGAAATCTATGTAAAATTCGCCCATTCATGTTTTGTTGGCATTTTGTCTTTTATTTTAAAGAAAGAGTTTAGCTAGATTTTAAATTTTATAACGTGGTTTATTTATAAAATGAAGGATTTATTTACATTTGATTGAATTTGATATAATAATTGATTAATTAACATTTCGCTATATAAAAAAATGCGTTGTGTTCTAAGGGTAACGTCGCACTTTGAATATTTTTAGTTCGCGGCACTAACACCGCTAGCGTTAGTGATGGTGTTCTACTTGTCAACATTTAGAGTGGCGTTTCTATACTTGTCCCTTTACGATGCTCCTGGCCATGTAAATATATTCCATTCACGGTAGGAATTGACTTCTGAAAGGCCTTTTTCCCTACCGTAAATCTACTATATAGTAGGGTATTGGTAGGAAAAAAGACCTCTCAGAGAGTAATTCCTACCGTGAATGGAATATACGATGATGTCTCTCTGACTGCGCTGGGATGGCCCAGGTTATAACGGTGGTCCTGCCTCTATCGATCTTTTCTTCCCCCTCACCTGCACGGCTCGCAACAGACACGTGACCTGGATGACCCTCAGGCGTCCCTTCTTACAAGTCCCGGGTTGTAAACCAGTCGATCTCTCTTTACAGCGCAAAGTAAAGAACCCATCTTGTAAAAAAATAATTTTATGCGAGCCATCGAGGTGGGACATGATCAGTTTATTAAAATGCCCCAAGATGGCATTAGCTCCTTTTATATGACGTCAAGAGAGATATTTTAAAGTGAGGAAGTCAAGAAAAGGCCAGTGTTGTTTTTTTATTTTCAGTTTTTATAGCAAAAACTTTTCTCAGTTAATGCAAATCAAATATTTCTCTGGTAGCAACAGAATTTAAATTTTCTTCACATAGTAATATTAACAGTTATTGAATATCTTGTCATGATAATAGCGGCATTAGGTGACAAACTTTTTGAATGAAGATAGAAAGTTGTCATTAAATTCCAAGCCAACATATAAAGAAATTCGGTCTAAGGGTAAAGTGTCAGACTTATATGCTGGCGGCTGGGGTTCAATCCTCGGTCCCGGCACAGATTTATCTGATTCCCAAACCCTTCCTTCACCTCTGACAAGACATCTTGTGAATGTGGGGAATGCCAGGCCTCCACCGTGGTTCGGATTCCACGTTAAACTGTAGGTCCTCCATTTCATCTCACAATCACCCTACCATTACACATTAGCGTAAGTGCGTATAACCCGAACGGGTATTAAGACGTGGTGCTAATAATAATAATAATAATAATAATAATAATATAAAGAAATTATATAGAAAAACTGATTCGTTCGAAAGTCCTAAGGGACCAGTGTGTGTGTGTGTCTATGTTTTAGGTATGTGTATGTAATAATTATATGTATTTGATGTTTATTAATAAATTAAACTTATAAACACACAAACGAACGAACAATTAAAGCTTGATTAATTAGTTTCGTTTCACTTCCATGATTAAGAACCTAGGAACCGGAACCAGACCGGGTTATTGAAGAACGAATCTTAATCATTCACCCCCCCCTCTCAATTAAAAAAAAGAGCTAGTAAACTTTAATAATAATCGTAGAATAGGCCCCCATTTTTTTTAACTTTAGAGACTTTTTGTTTATTTTTTCATTTGTTTGAGGTATTTAACGTGAACTTTATGAACCGATTAAGCATATCAACACGCGGCTTATAAACTTAGCTTTAGAACAAAAACAACAATCAGCCCCATCGCGTTAATTCATCCCTTTGAAAGGAGTAAGTAATAATAATAATAATAATAATATTTAGCACCGTGTCTTACTACCCGTTCGGGCTATACGCTTTAAGTACAAATTACTCTAATGGATTATGAATTGGGAAGGTTGAATTAGAAGAAGTGAACCTGCATTTGCGTGGAGGGAGAGTGGAAAACCATTTAGGAAAAAACACCCCCAGTCCACCCGACCGAGATTCGAACCTCGATCTCCCCGTCCTCAGCAGTCGAGCAGCTCAACACGACAAGCGCGTTAGCCAACTACGCCACCGAGGCGGGTGAAAGGGGTAAGCCCTCATTCAATGAATGACAGATTTTTTTTTTGTTAATCCCAGGAATCGAACCCGGGATCCATAGCTTGGTAGACAGACACGCCATCGACTGAGATAAGTTGTCTAACCTTATAAGACCATATATAATTGTTACAGATGTTATCTCAGCTATTCACCTTCTTTGATTTAAAAAAAATTATACCCTCTTAAGACCGTAGTCAGGGGTGTAGTGGAGGGGTGGAGGGTTTGATGTTAGAACCCTATGTAAGTTTCTAAAGGTTAATAAAATTTTATCACTTAAATCCCCGCTATTAATTACCGTGAAAATAAATTTCAGATAGGTCCTAGAAGCATTGAGCTATTATTATTTTATTTACCTATGGCCTGGAACCCCTTATTTATAATTTAAATAACCCGCCTCGGTGGCGTAGTCGGTTAACGCGCTTGTCATGTTGAAGCTCGACCGCTGAGGACGGGGAGATCGAGGTTCGTATCTCGGTCGGGTGAACTAAGGGGTTGGTTTTTCCCCTAAACTGTTTTCCACTCTCCCTCCACGCAAATGCGGGTTCACTTCCTCTTATTAAAACCTCCCCAATTTCTAATCCATTAGAGTAATTAGTACTTAAAGCGTATAGCCCGAACCGGGTAGTAAGACGCGGTACTAAATAATAAATAAATATTATAATTTAAATAGGTGTTTAGGTCGGATTTACACCTCAGTTGCTTAAACGATGAGTCATTTACAATATTGGAGTTATAGATCACACCGATAACTTATTTTGAAATCCTCTAGCAAAGAAGAACTATTTCCGTTTCTTTTTGAGGAACAAACAAACTATGTAGGTCTGAGAATCTCAACTGAGGCAATTAATTTGAACCAGTGTTTCTGAAGACACCACTCAGCGTTCAACACGTCTGGTTTCACGTGTGAATTAACAACTCGTTAGTAAACCCTGCATTTCCTTCTCTAGTTAACAAGTAACATTCTATCATCACGGGGCACTTTGTACACCTAGAGAGACTTCAATTAGTTAAAGGAAAAAGTTACAGCTATTACAAGGTTTCCTGACATTTGCTTGTTATCCTCCTTATGTTGTTTTTTTACGTGTCGTTTGTATCTTAAACAAAGCAAGAACATATTAGGAGTTTAACCATGTTGCCAAATTGTCCGATTTAAAGTGCGTGCATCTCAAGACATTAGATGAAAACATTAGGAGATGAGACATGTTGCCAACTTGCCATACTTATGGGAGTTCTATCATATTTATAAGGAGAAAATATTAGGAGTTTAATCATATTGCTCAGGAGAAAATAATAGGAGTTTAATCATATTGCTCAGGAGAAAATGTTAGGAGTTTAATCATATTTATAAGGAGAAAATATTAGGAGTTTAATCATATTTATAAGGAGAAAATATAAGGAGTTTAATCATATTGTTCAGGAGAAAATATTAGGAGTTTAAACATATTGCCAACCTTGTTATATTTAAAGCGATTACATCTCGAGTCAGCCAATATTGAAGTTCCTCTTTCAGTCGATCATTTTCCGTAACGACCTGGAAGTGACCAGATATACCTCTCCGCTGAGCTGTTAATTTCCCCCCTCCTTGTATTTAACCTCTAAAGTATTTGTATACACACAACGCTCATTGAATCCATTTCTTTTAAAATTCCAAAATTATATATAAAATAGTTTAACATTTTTTAAACGTTAATAGCTGTAGGGAACTTTTCTGGAGAAGCATGAATACATTATTATTATTATTATTATTAGCACCGCGTCTTACTACCCGTCCGGGTTATACGCACTTACGCTAATGTGTAATGGTAGGGTGATTGGGAGATTAAATGGAGGACCTACAGTTTAACGTGGAATCCGAAACCACGGTGGAGGCCTGGCATTCCCCACATTCACAAGATGTCTTGTCAGAGGTGAATGAAGGGTTTGGTATTCAGATAAATCTTTGCCGGGACCGAAGATTGAACCCTGGTATACACATTAATTTTCACTAAAGTCTATACACATTTATTCTGACAACTCTAGATAGGAAATGTCAAGCCGTACTGAAATGTTTTGACATGACGCCCTCGCGGCCCTAAAACGCTGTCACGTGATACAAAAATAACCCCCATATGCACGATGTTATCTCCCCATCCCCACAAGATACAATCACCCCTTCCAATCTCTCTCACACACATACACACCCTCCGCCCCTCCTGACAGCTTGAAGTCTTACCGACACCTCTGATCTGAAACAACGACATAGTGAGCTATTTCAGCAAATATGGTGCTTTTCATTCGAGAGGCCGATATTTAAATTAAACCTGGTTAATTGATTTTTATTTTCCCGCTAACTTACAGGTAGAGAAAGTATTGTAATAGTAAAAAAAAAGTCTGAACCTAGATTTTGAGAAATTTCGACGTTTCGTGACCCCACCCCCCGATCCGAATAAGGTGTTTTTGAATTTCCATCTGTATGTCTGTCTGTACCTCAAACTAGAGCCTAAACTATTTTACCGATTGGGCTAAAACTTGGTATTTAAGGTTTTCATAGGGTTGCCCCGAGGGATTTTTGGAATTGGATATCCAACCATAAAACTAGGGGTAGTTTACTGAAAGATAAAAAGAGAAAAACTTGATTTCCTAAAAATAGGCTCCAAAGATTTTGATTAAATTTCATTTCTAAGAATTGATAAATATTATTTAAAAAATGGCTACTCTCGTGTTTTCAAACAAAAACAAAATTAAGGGTTCCGGTATTATGGGTGAATTCTCAAATTTTATCATCTCTGAAATTATTTAAGATATGAAATTATTTATCATTGCAAATATGTAGATCTATTTATAATACCAATATTTTATTTGAAATATATTTTTATAAAACCAATCATTTTAAGCTAAACGTATATATATATATATAAAAACTTTTTTAACACTAAAGTTAAAGTATTGCAACCGTAAAAAAATCTAACCCGATTTTTTGATGAATGTTAACGTTTCATGACC
>CABFVX010008358.1:6369-24717 GCA_902151425.1 Timema shepardi | reverse complement strand
CCAGACAGACAGTTTCAACCCAACACAGCTTACTACACCATTTTCTTCCATTCGATTAGCCCCAAAATTAGTTTTCTTTTAGCACCGCGTCTTACTATTTAGTTTATGCAGGGGCAGATTTACGCATAGGCCTAGTAGGCACGTGCCTACGGCGGCAAATTTTAGAGGCGGCAAATTTTGAATGACGAAAAAAAACCAACATATTTTTCTGCCAGTTAAAATTATTTTATGATTTCATCGTGTGTGTGTGTGTGTTATTGTTGTCGTTTGCTATATGTGCGTACCAACATGACAGAGTATCGACTTAATTCCCTGACAATCGTCTTGAATGAAGGTCACTTATTGGATAAAAGGGATTTGTTTGGCATCGTTGAACAGTTCGCTCAGCAGAAATCAAGGCGAGAAATCCTTTAGACTATTTTCTTATGGTGTACAAGCTAATATTTTGATCTGTAGTAACATGTTCTACAGTCTACTAATGCAGAATTTATATTTTTAAATTAAATAATATTTGAATGTGTGTGTTGTGATGGTGTTAGAGGTTTTTTTTAAAGTCTTTGTTTTATTCTTAATACTTTTAAATTCTCACTATAATAAATAATGTAAGCACTTTTTATCCGTCACTACCCAGATATCACTTATGGTATATATGTGTCAGTGTATGAGGCGTCGTAGGGGGGAAACGGGGATTTAGAAGGTTAGAACTTAAGGTATGAAAAAGGGCGGCAAATTATCTAGTGCCTATGGGCAGTAGAGCCGTAAACTGCCGCTGAGCTTATGTACTAATTACGCTAACGCAGTAACCTTTTTATGTCCAGGGGCCAAAGTTTTTCTGTCTCTTTTAGGCTCATGTCGGTGACCTGGTTGTCTAGGGGTAATGTGTCGGACTTCTGTGCTGGGGTTTGGGGTTCAATCTTCGGTCCCGACATAGATTTATCTGATTACCAAACCCTTCCTTCACCTTTGACAAGACATCTTGTGAATGTGGGGAATGCCAGGCCTCCACCGTGGTNTTGTGAATGTGGGGAATGCCAGGCCTCCACCGTGGTTCGGATTCCACGTTAAACTGTAGGTCCTCCATTTCATCTCACAATCACCCTACCATTACACATGAGCGTAAGTGCGTATAACCCGAAAGGGTAGTAAGACGCGGTGCTAATAATAATAATAATAATTTTTGGCTCACGGGCCGCCATATTGTACCGATAGTAGTCGGATTGGATACATATTAAAATATTTGTATTAGCTCATTCTTATACACTTATACTCATACTGAGGATTAGGATTTCTCATGTATGTTCTCTGTTGTTTTTTCCTATTTTTATATGTTTCATAGCAGGAGGTAGTTCAATTTGTTTTGTCTACTAGAGCTGTCATTTGCCGGTTCAAAGTACATTTGTATTAAAACGCAATATTTTTATTCGAATAAAAAAGCAAAAATCATTTATAAAATAACGTAAAATGTGTAAATAAAATACGTATTTATATTATTAGTGGATCATGTAATATATATATGTATATTATTCTTTCCCTCAGAATAGTTTTATATTTTTTAATAAGCCAGTGGGCCACACAAAATGTTTGCACAGGCCCCAAGTGGCCCGCGGGCCACAGGTTGAAAACCCCTGGCGGGCTAACGGGTTAGGACGGAGCAAGGTTGAATTTGAGAGTAAGTGTATTCACATTTTCGTGGAGAGATGGTGAGAAATTATTTAGGAAAAAATCATTTCAGTACATTTAACCGGGATTGAACCACGATCTCTCCGTCATCGGCAGTCTAGTCTACTGCGAGTGTAGCGCCTTAATCCATGCAGCCACAAAAGCTTACTAATTCAATGTAATTCATATGATACTATAGAAGTACCCGGGGCTGCCCGTGGTAACAGGGCCCCAATAGTCCCCTTTCGGCAACCTTATGTTGGTTGAACAGTACTTCCTCCTCTCCGTCAGCCTCTCTCTTGACTCTTTCGCTCTCTCCTCGTCTACAAGTGGACTTCTGTCCTTGTCTAGGCGAGAGGCCAGCGACCCTCACGCGGGGTTGAACCAATGACCCACTTCTGACGGGACGACCGACACTGTGGTCCGTGGATGACGGCTCGGGTTGCTCCTCTTTACGCCGCGTGGGCTGATCTCTTCCTTAGATTGGTGACGTGGTTACACAGTTACATATGGCAGACACAACATTTTTCGGTTTGGAAAACATTTATCTACTTTATAATGGAAAATGTTTTCACATATTCAATATCATTCGACCATCAAAGTTTTATGGCACAATTTATTTTAATTTATTTTTAGCATTGTTTATTACTACCCGTTCGGGTTATACGCTTAGGGCCTAAGTACTAATTACGCTAACGATTTTGGAGATTAGAAAGGTTATATTCAGATGAAGTGTATCCACATCTACGTGAAGGGAGAGTGGGAAACCATTTTGGGAAAAACCAACCTCAATACACCCGATCGAGATTCGAACCTCGATCCCCTCCGTCATCGGTAGTCTATCCCACTGCAAGAGTAGCGCGTTAGACCACGTGGCCACCGAAGCGGGTGGCACAATTTTAACAAGTGTTAAATTAGAAGCTATAAATAGTGATTCAATGATTTCAAATAATAATAATAATAATTATTATTATTAGCACCGCGTCTTACTACCTGTTCGGGTTATACGCACTTACGCTAATGTGTAATGGTAGGGTGATTGTGAGATGAAATGAAGGAACTACAGTTTAACGTGGAATACGAACCACGGTGGAGACTTGGCATTTCTCACATTCACAAGATATCTTGTCAGAGGTGAAGGAAGGGTTTGGTAATCAGATAAATCTTTGCCGGGACCGAGGATTGAACCCCGGCCGCCAGCATAGAAGTCTGACACCTTACCCCTAGACCGCCAGGTCACCCTTTAAATAATTGAAATTCACGATTTATAAGGGGTCAAACTTTCTATTTTATGTTTTTCCCGTAACATTGTTAAGGTAGGGTAATTAATGTATGAGTCCGAAATTTAGGATAATTAGACATTATTATGAGGTGTAGGCCTACACAATAATAATAATATTTAGCACCGCGTCTTACTACCCATTCGGGTTATACGCTTTAAGTACTAATTACGCTGATTGGGAATTGAGAGGGTTGAATTAGAGGAAGTGAACCCGCATTTGCGTGTGAGGGAAAGTGGAAAACCATTTAGGAAAAACCACCTCCAGTTCACCCGACCGAGATTCGAACCTCGATCTCCCCGTCCTCAGCAGTTGAGCTCAACACAACCAGCGCGTTAGCCAACTACGCCACTGAGGCGGGTGCCTGCACAATAAAATATTTATAATATTAATAATATTTCCATGAAATATCAATAAATATTATCAATATAATATAAAAAGAAATATTTATAATATCATTAATATTTTCATGAAATATTAATATAATTAATGTATTTTAATATTATAGTAATAGTTATAATATTGTGGTTTATATCGCTGTGGTTTTCCATTCCTATCTTCATGCTAATGTTGTTGCATTTCTTCTGTTACCCTCTCAATCGTTAAGCCTACTAATCATACTAAGTTATTTAATAGCTTA
The DNA here is from genome assembly GCA_902151425.1 of Timema shepardi. Lineage (NCBI taxonomy): Eukaryota > Metazoa > Arthropoda > Insecta > Phasmatodea > Timematidae > Timema > Timema shepardi. Next base: position 21,138 of record CABFVX010008358.1, on the reverse strand, counting down.
AAAAGCTACTATATACACTTTCATGTATTCATACGCCATGCTATGACATAGTGTCTTTAGCCATTGTTGGATATCATACTTGTTTATTCCTTTCTAAAATGCTTTTTTTCTATGACAGCCCGACCATAAGAACATGTAAGACCTTACGAATAAAAAAGTAACCATTATGTCTCTTGAGAAACGTTATGTTTACGTCCACTTTTTATGGTATGACTGTATTTGCTGGGATGTAGTGACGTCATTAAAGATAAGGGCTATATAAATCCTGGTTAACTTAAGCGACATGACCTGATTTTACCAATGCTCTCGCTATGTTAATAAAAGGTTCACTTTTTAACATAGTCTACAGTGAATGAGTTTATGTGTGTTGAAATATGAAATAATATCGGTGCTCAATATTTATTTTTTTAATGAACATAAGAACCCACATTAAATTTACCGTTGGGTATAAGACGCTGAAAAGGAGGTAAGGGGTGGGAAAAGTGGAAAGAAGGGGTCAACTTTGTTGTTTTTCAAGAGAATGTGATTTTAAATTATCTTCTAAATCCTGTTTTTCTTTTTTAGATTAGTTAGTTTTTGTAACAAAAAAACAACTCAAAGACACTTAAGCGCGGTTCTAAATCGGAAAGTCCAGGATTCAATATCCAGGTGAAAACATTGAATTTTCTTCTAGTGTGGTCTTACAACCTCTTCTTAGGGGATACTGGTGCATTTTGGTCAAATTAAACCACCTTTTTATACAATTTATTAAATTAGATAATCTCGTTGATTGTTACTAAACTGACTAGAACGTAATTTGTTAAAACAAAACAAAAAAATCGACCACGGTGGTCTTTGAGTAAAGTGCTTACCTCAGGACCTGATCTTAGTGAGCTCAACCCCAGCCGAGGTCAGCGGATTTTTCTTGAGTGATAAAAATTCGTAGCACAACTTCCTTCGGATAGGGAGTAACGCCGGTGGGCCCATGTCGATTGTGGCATGTAAAAGGATTACTGGACGGTATATGAACAATCAATCTCACCGGGAAAACCGCAGCGTGAGGATACATAACGGGTCAAGTCAAAATTTGAACAGTAATGACTGTTATCAATAAAAGTGTTTTGTTAAGTCTTAGCGAGAAGGATTTTATTCACTTGATTTTGAAAAGCTTCGATACTTAAGTCAACGTAAAACCAGTTTTATTTTTATTTATGAACAATTCTTAATAATGCAAGATTCAAGGCCTTGTAAATCGAATGCCCTTCACGTGAGCCGTGTTTCAAAACACAAGTGAAAATACTTCAAGAGGTTATTTTTTTACTAGTAAAGTTGGTTTTTTTTTCGCCGTTCCCTAGTGTGTTGCTTGGTACAGGAGTCTTCAAGGTCTTGAATAAAAGACGTTTCCATCGGGAGAGTTCTTGAATGTTTGATTAAAAACACTCCTGGCTAAATTCAGCGATAACCACGAGTAATATCGAATAGGGTGACCTGGTGGTCTAGGGGTAAGGTGTCGGACTTCTGTGTTGGGGGTCCGGAGTTCAATCCTCGGTCCCGGCACAGATTTATCTGATTACCAAACCCTTCCTTCACCTCTGACAAGACAACTTGTGAATGTGGGGAATGAATGCCAGGCCACCACCGTGGTTCGGATTCCACGTTAAACTGTAGGTCCTCCATTTGATCTCACAATCACCCTACCATTACACATTAGCGTAAGTGCGTATAACCCGAACGGGTAGTAAGACGCGGTGCTAATAATAATAATAATAATAATATCGAATAAATATTGAGATTACTATATTCAGAAATTTAAATTAAATTCGTCTTTTGGAGTAACATTTTTTTAAATTTTGACCACAAAGTTTTTTGTTATAAAATTTAGAAAAATACCGACCTTAAGGTGGGGATGTAGGGAACGCGAGTTAAGATCAGTGTTTTTGTAGTTTTTATAGCAAAACTATTTTTTGGCCAAAATAAATAAAATATCTCTCCAGTATAAACATATATTTTAATTTTCTTCATATGGTGATATTAACAGTTCTTGAATATTTGTCATGAGAATTTTACAATTATATTAGACACTTTTTAAATGAAAAGAAAAGTTGTCATTAAATTCCAGGACACCTTTAACAGATATTCAACAAATTGTTGATATTATTATATTGAGAAAATTAAACTATATTTCTAGTGGAACAATATTTTATTTGTTTTGGCAAAAAAAAGATTTGTTATAAAAAACTGCAAAATCACTGGTTTTAACTGAGGTTCCCAACACTTCCATCCTAAAACGCTAGAAGAGTCTAACAGAAATTTATAAACGCCAGAAACCAAGTAGGTGCCAACACAATTAAGGTTCTCCCCCGTACCTTATTAAATTCCATAATTAGATTTATAAAGATCCATTCTACACTTATTAATTTACAGTGACTTTTGATCTTAATAAACGACCAAAGTATGTGGATTTTTGGAATTTTCAGAGTGTAGAGTTTAAACTTTTTTTATATAGGTTTGTAGAGATTAGTGTTGTGTTCATTACAGTAAACACAAAGCTCGTTTAATGTTGAAGGTTTTGTTGATATTAACCTAAGCTAAACATCTGATTGGCAATAGTTAAGAGACTTGGACAGCACCCTTAGCTCGCGGTCACTTCCATCTCCTCTTAAGAGGAAAGTGTGTGTGTGTGATCGCGCGCGTGCGTATGTACACATACGTATTTGTATGTAAAAATGTATATCTGATAATTTGACAAACATTCTCGAAAAGTGTAAAAATGTATTGGTGATTTATACATACATTATTTTACTAATAAATGTAACTACAATTTCTACATTCACATTTTCTAGTTGCCATTTTCTTGGCCTAGGAACTAAATCGAGTATTTTTTATCAGCTATTTTTAACCGTGATGAGGATCTTTCTTACCTGTTCGTTGAAGGTCCCCAATGGCGGCAGCTGAAATCAAAGAAAGGAGAAAAATATCAGTCACGATAAGTTGAAGTCGGTAAATAGTAGAAAGACAAACAGCCCATACCGCTGTTTAACACTTTTTATTGACATTATTATTTCTGTTACTTAACGAGTTCTATTGAACACAAGGTTATTCAGTAAACTTTTTTTTTTAAAAGCCAATAAAAATTACAAACATCCAGTTTTTATTTTTGTAACTGCATCTCACTAGTCGCGTTAGCCGATCCCCGTGGTGTAGTGGTTACTTAGTTCATCTGGGAGGTGACCTGGCGGTCTAGGGTTAAGGTGTCAGACGTCTATGCTTGTGGCCGGGGTTCAATCCTCGGTCCCGGCATAGATTTATCTGATTACCAAACCTTTCCTTCACCTCTGACAAGACATCTTGTGAATGTGGGGAATGCCAGGCCTCCACCGTGGTTCGGATTCCACGTTAAACTGTAGGTCCTCCATTTCATCTCACAATCACCCTACCATTACACATTAGCGTAAGTACGTATAACCCGAACGGGTAGTAAGACGCGGTGCTAATAATAATAATAATAGTTCATCTGGCTACGAGCCTAGGAGTCCCGGTTCATATTCCCGACTGGTACCTTGGGTATGTTTCCCGAAAGGGGAACTACCCCATCGGTCACCAGGGGGTTTGGTTGGTTAGGTTTAAGTGTTTCCACCGGTTCCACAACCTCATATACACTAACCTCCACGGAAAGGATGTACGGTCAGTACATTCGGGCGTCCCCAGGACGACGGTACATTAGTACTGACTATTTCCAATACTGGACTACGAATGATGCAGCTCAGAAGCACAGTATTATATTATTACTATCCATGATAATGTGTTAGAAATGAGAGAGGTTGAATTTAGAGGAAGAGCATACACATTTGCATGAAGGGAGAGTGGAAAAATATTTAGAACAAAAACTATGTCTATACATAACCGAGCGGGATTCTAGCCCCGATCTCCTCATCAGTCCATTCTGTTGCGAGAGTGACGACATAGACCGTACGGGCACCGAAGCGTTCGCACGGTAATAAGTGAAATGTACTGAATTACGTACGAAAGCATCGCCCACGTGAAGGTGGCCTGTGTGTTTAAATTGCCTGATAGCAGTTAAAATAACCCACTTCAGTGGCCGTACGGTCTATGGCGCTACTCTCACCGTATACTAGACTGTCTATCACGGGGAGATCGAGGTTCAAATCTTGGTCGGATGTACTGAGGAGCTAAAAATGAAATTTCCACTTTACCTCTATGCAAATGTGGGTACTCTTCCTCTAAATATAGCCTTCTTAATCCCTAGTATTAGTACATAATTGTACAATCTAAACGGGTAGTAAGAAGCGGTGATAAAAAAACTGCTAAAGTAAAATCGATTGTATGGTAGATGACTCGACTTGTAGAATGTAGTTAGTTGTTTGTTAAAGTGGAGATGTCGTTTGAAGCATTAGAAATTGCTGCGTTAAAAACATTGTTCTATGATAAACAAAAAAACAAATTCAGGTGAAACTAAACTACAGAAATATTATTTGGTCTTGAAAATCCTTGTTCCGTTTCTTAAAAAAAAATCCCAGGCGTGCGTACGGGTTGATATTATGATGAGTTTTAAAATAAAAATTGTATTTATTAAACGCACTAAAACACCTAATTGACTGATATAAAAATTTCAGAATGTTGTAGAAATTAAAGTACACCAAACTAGGGTTATTTTGGAGCAAGTATATATAAAAAAAACTTAAGAAATGACCATCCACTTATGATCACTTATGATTTTGTACAGTAAACATTAATATTTAGCACCGCGTCTTACTACCCGTTCGGGTTATACGCTTTAAGTACTAATTACTCTAATGGATTAGGAATTGGGAAGGTTGAATTAGAGGAAGTGAACCCGCATTCGCGTGGAGGGAGAGTGGAAAACCATTTAAGAAAAACCACCCCCAGTTCATCCGACCGAGAGTCGAACCTCGATCTCCCCGTCCTCAGCAGCCGAGCTCAACACGACAAGCGCTTTAGCCAATTACGCCACCGAGGCGGGTTACACAGTAAACAGGAATTGGCTTCGTCATTTTAATGTGATGATGTGGTGAGCATTTCCTCAATATCTAGGACCGGAAGATGAGACTTTAATCTCTTTTGGTCAATTTCGTTAAGCTAATTATGTAAGGACTGTATTTGAATTCGGCCCCATTGTCGGAGTTCGGCTCCATGTTGGTGTACTAACTCAGTACTGGATGTTGTGGTGCTCCATATAGGATTGCTCTAAATGTTTTCTCAAGCCGAACGAAAAACCTCCAAGTGATGGATAATAAGAAACATCCAAATCCTACATAACATAATTGTAATTTAAATAAAACCTTTCCCACTTCGGTGGCCGCGTGGAGCTAACGCGCTACTCTCAAGAAGGTTGGACTACCGATGACGAGGAGATCAAGATTCGAATCTCAGTCGGGTGTACTTAGGGTGGTTTTTTCCAAACTGATTTTTACACTCTTCCTATACACAAATTCGGGTACACTTCCTATAAATAAAACCTTCATAATCCCTAGAAACCGTTCGCGTAATTAGTACATAAGCGTATGGACCGAAAGGGTAGTAAAATACGGCGGTATAAAAAACTAAAAACTAACCTAAACTTTGACGCAACACATTACCAACCTAAACAAGCCTAACCTAATCTAAGTACCACAGGATCAAAACCTTTGTAAAATGAAAATGAAAGTCTTTATTTAGTTCATGAGGCCGAATTCGTAAGGTCTGTGGGGCCTAATTAGTATTATGGCTGGGGCCAAAACGGTACTGATAAAGGTTTGGTGGGGGCCAATTCGTATTTCCTCTTATGTACAGTAGGTACCTCATTTTTTAAAAAGTTTTTCTTTCCTGTTAAGAATACAAATACTGTTCATTTTACATTAAATTTGTACTTTCCCTTCCCCCATTCCCTAATCCATATCTATGGATTTCAGGTCCCCCTACTCTGGGTGAGAATTTAGTATTATGCACACCCTGAAGGACTGCCTACGCTAAAAACATAACATTTTTATTAGGGTTTGAGTTCTGTGAACATGTACAGGCCCACTTAATTAGTGTGATTATTTTAAATGTCAAATTTAATGAAGCCGACACAAATAAATACAATAAATACAAATTTAAACAAAGCAGAATGACGTACCAACTGAACTTCGAATTCTTATTTCTTGAAATTCAAAAATTAGCCAATCAAATAAGATAAATAATATGCCCAGCCAAAATATGTACATGAAGGTCTATAACCAGAATATAATATTATAATTTATGCTACAACAAAACTAATATTATATATATATATAGAGAGAGAGAGCTACTGGTCAATAGTTAATTCAAAGGTCTCATACGTATGATTTGATAGCACTTGGGCCATCTACCAGCGAACTTACGAACTAAGAAAGTTGCGCCATGGTCGATAGAAATATGGTTAATCCGATTGACTACGAACAAAAGTAACAAAAGCAGCGCTGGCATCGACTTAAACAAGTAGATACAAATTACTACTTCGTTTAATTTAACTGACATAAAGGCTTCGTAGCCTTCTGGGCAGAAAAAGATATATTTACGAATCTTGGAGGACACTGAATTAATTAATGCCAATAAATGGAATATTTACATTTAAGTTTTACAAACAAACATATTGTAATCACGCTCCATTTGTATAACATATGAAGGCTTCAACTAAAACATTTTGTATTTTTTTAAACATAACCAACACCCCACTTCAATGGCCACATGGTCTAAGACGCTTCTTTCGCAGTAGATTATACCGGCGATGACGAGGAGATCAAGGTTCGAATCTCGGTCTGGTGTACCGAGGGTAATCTATCCAAAATTGTTTTCCCCTTACCCCTCTGCATCACTTTGTGTAATCCAATAAATCTTTGGCGGACCCCCCGGTCTGATGGTCAACGGAGAAAAACTTCTTGGCAAACTCTTAGGAATGTTAGAGTCCTCGGGAGGTCTCACAACTTTAATGATAATTAATTTCGACATGTTATTGCACGGTCCTCGTTTCATGGCCCTCAGTCAACAAGCTATTAGTTTGCACATGCACCCCCGCCCCCCCCCTAACGATCCTACGTGGGTAGATGGGAGGTTATTTTTACAACTGTCTCAACAAAAATATGATATATTTTAATAATAAAGGTCCGATCGAAAAATTGGACATAGTAGAGCGTGGGATAGAAACAATTATACGTTCTACGCTGAAGAAAGTGATGAACAAAGTGCTGAGGTTTGTCCGACATCCAGTAGAGATCACTTGAGTGACATTATCTTCAAAATGTTAAAAAAAAATGTATTATGTTGTTTGATTTTTATTTAGTTAGTGAGTATTTACTTTCCAATATGTGTTAATTTTCAAGTTACTAATCATACAATTGTTTTGGACCCCACCCTCCTTGGCTCAGAAACATGGAGGTGAAGAACAAATCCATGTCGTTCTTTGGAAAAGCGTAGATACGTACAGTAGCCCCATGACTTCTTTGGTGCTGACTGACGGCTTTGAAATGTTACCAGACCAGATTATGTATCCCTACGCCGAACCATATGATGTGCAAAAACATGTGTTTAGCAGCTGTCACTCCTGACGGTCAAAATCTAGGTATATACCTAAATGTTGACTGTCAGAATTCAGCTGTGAACTGTCAGTCAGCACCAAAGAAGCCATGGGGCTACTGTATCAAGCATATTTCTAAAAATACGTCTTTTGAATAGTTTTTTTTTCATAGACCCAGAGTACTATGAAAGGTAGCAGCAGACTTCTTTATTCACTCCCACGTCTTAGTATTCGTTCGAGCTGTAATCATATATTAATACCATTGATATAAAAGGAATAAGGGAAATAACATATCAGAGGAAATGCAATGTGGAAAAGTGGAATAAGGGTGAGAAACCATTTAGGATAAAGACACCCTAAGTACATTCAATCGGTATTTGTACTCCCAATATACTCAATATACGACAGAGACGCGTTAGGCCATGCAACCTCCGATATGGGTGGTAGCAAACAGTCTTACATTGATGGATTATACTATGGTAAATGTTATAAACAAGTGGTCAGGAAACATTGTGATATCACAAGCCATATGGTGTTAAAAAAATTGGTAGTAACGAGAAAAATACCTTTGTAAACTTTATATTTCTCGTAACGTAATTAGTTATTAGCCCATTTTTATTAACACAATGAGTGTTTGTTTTCTAAAAAAAAAATATTTTCGGGCTGGATAGAATCAGTCACAGGGCCGGATCCAACGCGCGGGCCTTAGGTTGCCGACCGCTGTTATAAACGACCTTTTTTTTTGTTCGCGTACTTAAAGATATAATTTCTCCTCAAATTTGCAACCTCAAAATTGTTGGTGCATAATGCAAGTTATACATATTCCATAATCTACCTCTAAGCTATATTAGCCCATTTCGGTGGCCATATGGTCTAAGGCACTTCTCTAGCAGTAGACTAGATTGCCGATGACGTGGAGGTTCGAATATCGATCGGGTGTAGTGAGATTGTTTCCAAAATTATTTTTCATTCTCCCTCCAAGCAAATTCGGGTACATATTATCTAAATATAATCTTTCCTAAACGCATCAGCATCATTAGTCACCTACATGTGTGTATAATCCGAATGGGTAGTAAAAAGCGGCGTTAAAAAAATGTAATCAAACTACATTCAAAAGAATGTATCAAAATAATGGGTTTCAAATGATGTATAATGTATAATATATATATATATATATATATATAAATATAAATTACGTACTCCCTAGGATGTCTTCGCGTACTTCAAATTGAATACCCCTACTCTGGTAGAAACGAGTAAGGTAAGTTATTTCCTTTCAGATCAAAATGTATACTCTGTTTATCCTGAAAGATAGCATTCTTCCCTTGAAGGACTACACTATCTTAAAAAGCTACGCCATAGTGGAATCAAACAATGTAAACTTTTGTTTTAGCACCGCATCTTTCTACCCGTTCCGCTTATACGCTGTAAACTTCTTATCTTTCGGGATAAACCGATAGAGGAAGGGTATAAAGTCTGTTCAGCGTAGGAATTGTTTTCTAAAAGGCCTTTTTCCCTACCAGAAATCTATTATATAGTATGATATTGGTAGGATAAAAGACCTTTCAGAGAGTAATTCCTACCGTGAATGAAGTATATGCAGAAAATTTAACTGTGTGACATTTGGGAAGCACTCACAAAATTACAAACTTAAATACGTGACTTGGCCCTGTCGGGTGCAAGCCTAACACCTATTTTGTAGGATGGTGGACGGGAGGGTGAAAGGCGTGGTGTGGCTTCACAACCGACCAAAGTATCCTTCCGCGCCAACAAGAACACGGAAACCGTAGCTACCGGACTCTTGCAGAAAGATCATACGTTTGGAAATATCAGTTTATCGATATTTGATCACGGTTATAATTAAAGAGAAGGTTTGTATACAAAAAAATATAACTTAATCAACATGTTTCTATTCCTGAACAAACCGTTTCCGAACAGAAAATTGCAAAACAATAAAAATTATTGAAGATAACAGTTTGTTAACATGGCTCTGCATTTCCACGCCAAATGAAAAGGGCCAATCGCCTTAAGAACGAGCCAAAGATCTTGTCCTGAAGTCATGTTTACACTGACTGGTGGCGACTGGAACCAACGGCAATCAATGTTCGGTCGGGAAAGGATTGAAGCGGTTCTAGCAAATATCAGGGGTATTTTTTAACATTTTGTTTGCGTGTTCAAGCTGTGGTTTTCACTCTACTGGTGTATGTGACGTACTTTCTAGAGGTAAGCAAAAAAATATTAAGTCATTGCGGCTTTTTTTTTTTAAAACTTGTTCTTTTAAACAAACGTTGAATTTTATTTAGCTATTTGTTAATAGCATGGTTTATGTATTTTCATTCCAGTACGAAATTTGTATATCCATTTAAGAGCGTGCATCATATTCCCATCAACTCTGTGATACAGTCTGCTCGAAATCGTAAGTTTACACCAACACCATTGCACTTAGATTATTTCTGATTAAACATTAATGGAGATAAAGGGTTGATAGAAGATCTTAATACTGAACATGGTTGAAATATTACATTTTATTTTGATAAAAAAATGCATTGAAAAGGCAGTTTTTGACCATTTTAGAATGGTTTCACAGCCAAGTGTCGCTTTGTCCCCCATCATCACCTCAGAAAATTTCGGGTAATCATTCAACTACGAATGCACTGCCTACATTTCTGGCATTTCTTTTCCATTTTACTCCCGTACCTTGTGCGAACCGGGAGCTGAGTTGGGTCTGCAATGATGCATGTATTATCTCACTTTTTATGTTTACATTGCAGATACACATTACCTTGAGCGACAAGGGAAGTTTGTAAAAGTTTTTACTGAGATGATTTTTTGTAGCTTCACATGATAGAAGAATAGCAGCTTATGTTTAAATAAGCTTTTTAATCAAATTAACATACTTTCGTCCCAAGTTACAAAGTTTGATAAAAACTTAGATGCGCTTATGTACTAATTACGCCAATGGTTTTAGGAATTATAAAGGTTCTATTTAGAAGAAGTGTACACGCATTTGCGTGGAGAGAGTGTGTAAAACTAGTTTTGTTAAACATCTTCAGTACACCTGACCGAGAATCGAACCTCTATCTCCCCGTCACTTGCAATCGAACCTATTGCGAGAGTGGCGCGTTAGAACATGCGGTTACCGAAGCGGTTGACTACAGTAGCCCCATGGCTTCTTTGGTTCTGACTGACAGCTGACGGCTTTGAAAAGTTACCAGACCAAATTATGTATCCCCACGCCGAACCAAATGATCTGCAAAAACATGTGTTTAACAACTGTCACTTATGACAGTCAACATTTACTAAATGTTGATTGTCAGAAGTCAGCTGTGAGCTGTCAGTCAGCACCAAAGGAAGCCATGGGGCTACTGTACAAATAATTAAATTCTTGGGATATTTGAGATACGTGTTAATCAATTAGGTGGTTAGAAATCATAAAGCGGTTGAAAACCACTGGTAAACCTGTACGGCACTGAGTTGTTTAGTATACAATATTGCTGGGGAAGGTTAAGATTCTAATCGGTGTAGGGCTTTTGGCGCGATCAGGGACTATCCCAGCTGAAATGCACGGACTAGGGTGTTTACTGGACGAGAGTCAAGTATATCTACCGTGACCATACGTACTGTTTTTTTTTGCAGGCTAGTATTGTTTTTTGGTTTGATGACCTGTTGTGTTACAAAACAGGGGGTATTACAACTATAGGGGTAATGGCTTTTAACCAAGAACGTTCAGAGGAATTTCTTTCTAAGGTTAGGTAAAATAATGTTTAGAATTGAAGAGCACTAACGCAAGGAACATCATTCTCAAGTTTTATTTATTTTTTGTTGAGTTTTATTTACAAGTTGTATCTGACAAAAAAAATTATGTACACACGTACAGTGAAAATTAATGATTTCTCAACAAAAAGTAAATTGTATTTTTTATTATTGTTATTAGCACTTACGCTAATGTGTAATGGTAGTGTAATTGTGAGATGAAATGGAGGACCTACAGTTTAACGTGGAATCCGAACCACGGTGGAGGCCTGGCATTCCCCACATTCACAAGTTGTCTTGTCAGAGGTGAAGGAAGGGTTTGGTAATCAGATACATCTGTGCCGGGACCGAGGATTGAACCCCAGCCGCCAGCACAGAAGTCTGACACCTTACGCCTAGACCGCCAGTTCACCTAAATTGTAATTAAAGTACCGTTACCAATAGGCTGTATTAAATCATATTTTCTGATAAAAGGCTGGTTATTTTATTTAGCATCTCACTATTTACTACCCATCCGGCCTATAAACACATTTAAGCCAATGGGTTTGGAATGATTGAGTTAAAATTTAGAGGAAATATATTCACGCTTGTGTGGCTAAAACTTGATAAGTCTTATGGGCAAAAACACTTTCAGTACATCTAGCCGGGCTTCTAAGCCGCGCCTTCTCGTAAGACGCAGTGTAAACAAAAAGTTTAGAACTGTTAGCGGAAAGGTTATATATCTGAGAATCCCGCTATATTTTCCTCACCCTTCCGCCCCTCCCTCACTTGAGTGAATCCAGGCAGAAGCACAGCCCTCACATAGATGTTTTGACACATCCTGTATACTGAGAGCGGTATTATTAGACTAGAGCCACCCTCCCTTGACAGCCGAGAGCTCGCTTTACACAAAATCCTATAAACTTTACTCAGACTTAAAACAAGAAGTAATAGATCGAACAGGCATTTTGTAAGATCGCTGTAAGATGTTTACGTCTCGTCGACAAACAAACTACCATCTTAGAGAGAGAAAAAAAAGAGAAGCTATTTCCAGGAAGTTTACATATCCGAGGATTATTTTGGTGTTTTATTTTCTGAATGAAATAAACCTTTCATTTTAATTCAAGGTTTTTTTTAAGGGTTGTGTTAAATTTAGAAAATACTTCACAAACTTCTTGCCGAATACAAAAAAAGGGGGGGGAGGGGGGCTTTTTTCTCCGTACTCCGAGTTTTATCCTGCCACCCATCTTCTGGGATAACCGCATATTTACTAGAAATAGGGATGAAGAGGGAAGCATTTTAGGGGTAATATAACCACAGTCGAGTGGAAGGAGAGTGGAAAACAGTTTATGAAAAAAAAACCTCTGTGGAACCTCGATCTCTCCATCATCAGTAGGCCAGTCTAGCACGAGAGAGACGCCTTAGACTATTTTGACACTGAAGCGGGTCATATTACTGACAGACGATCGTGGGTGACAATATAACATTTTGTAATGATATTGAGAGTCGTTTTAGTAATTTTTGAAGCTTCAGAACTGCACAACAGCATGAGGATGATTCCTTTCAAATAGGCGCCGCCCTTAAAGTAAAAATATTGATGTAATAGTATGTTTTAACACCGGCGTGTTGTCTTTTCACAAATTTTTTTCATCCAAGGAAACATAATGATGATTAAAAAAGCATGCAGCCGATCGGGATTTAAGTAGTCATAGTTTATTTACGCCTTCCTCTAATCTTATAGTCAAACTATCTTAATTTACTTGAAAAAAAATATCTAAGGAAAATTTTATTTTAATAAAAGTAGGGATGCACGAATAGAAATTTTTCCCTTCGAGCAGAGTTTAAATGAAAACGAGTTTTATCGAGTTCGAATAGTATTTGTACAAGAATCATTTCAAGTTGAATTTATGTAATATATCTATAAATTAGCTACAAATAGGTACAAGCATACTTTTTTTTTAGAATTATAACCTCACAAACTCAAATTTTTAGATAAATTTAATATAATAAATTGTCCTTTTTTACAATTAAACAAAAGGAAATATTGAAATTTAATATAATAAATTGTCCTTTTTTACAATTAAACAAAAGGAAATATTGATGGACTATATTTCTTATAAAATTATATATTAAAATTGAATACAATTAATAAAATTAGGAATTTTCGAGGAAAAAATACTGAGTACCCAAAATTTTCGAGTTTTGTAAAAAATCTTTTAGTCGAATTTGAGGAGTTACTAAAATTTCACTCAAATTCGAGTTTTCGAGTATTTACAAACTCCTATATAAAAGTATAAACAATAATACATTAAATCAAATATATAATAGCCCAGACGGGTGGAAAAAACCTACCGCTGAGAAATGACGCCACACAAATCGAATGCTGTGATTGGATATTCACAAACCGTAAATATGGATGTGAATCTAACTAATCATAACACCATAACGTAGACCGGGGTTTCCCAAAAATTTTAGACCAAAGGAGTCCTTTCACCAGAAAAACAAAATTGGAGCTCTCATAAAATGTGTGCACTAATATAAAACCCACCTCGATGGCGTAGTTAGCTAACGCACTAGCTTCATGTTGAGCTAGACTAGTGAGGACGGGCAGATCGAAGTTCGAATCTCGCTCGGGTGGACTTGGGGTTGTTTCCTAAATGGCTTTCCTCACTCTCCCTCCCCGCAAATGCGGGTTCACTTCCTCTATATTCAACTTTCCCAATTCCTGGCTTATTAGTGTAATTAGTACTTAAGCGTGTAAACAGTAAGACGCGGTGCAAATATATATTAAGCATTCTTCAATAGTGAAAGTTAAATGACACAAGTATAAAAGTATAGTGTAATGTATTGATTTGGATTAATCTAAATTATGTAAAAAGTCATGGATGAAGGTAAATTTTCTTTAAAGTAATATAGGTAGAGTATCCTTTTAAGATTCATCCATGAACAAACACGCGTTTCTCAGAATGAGGTGAAAGGGACCTCACCCTAAAATATATTTTTTTACACCTTCTTTCTTGTTAAAATAGCAACTGCGTCAATTCCTGTTGAAGGGAGCACGCCATTTCTTCATACCAATAAGAAGCTAGCTTTCACAAAATGTGTCGCGAGGACTCTAGTTGCACAGTATTCAGAACAAGGCAGTAGTAGGGCAGTACAACACAGAACAGTAGCACAGTATATTCAGAACAATTTAGTATAACACAGTACAGCACAGTACAGTATAGACAGTGACAGTATAGCAATATCATTTTGACGACGACGAAGATGGGGAGGACGATCTCCGGGAACTTGCTCACAGTCCAACACATTATAATATAAGTCACTTCAATATCACAAGTGTGCAGTGATAACAAACATTTAACTGAAATATGTGCAAATAATTTACTGGTGTAATTAAAATAAACCGTGTGTGAAATAACAGCCAACAACATTTCTCTTTCTTTAATAATATTAATACCGATTTAATTAGTGCTCGAACACGGGGCTATAGACAGCTGATTAGA
>CABFVX010008357.1:0-15245 GCA_902151425.1 Timema shepardi | reverse complement strand
GGAATGGATATGTAACCAACCGCGTCAAACCTTATCCCTACAGTCAAGTTTAACCTTTCGATCCTCTTCCCGGAAATCGACTCATGTGATATCAACATCTCATCATCATACCTTATACACACCTTCCCACATCCCAGTCAAGAAAATCCTCCCCGTATCCCGAGACCCAGCGCAATCATTCAGTTTCACCAATTTCACCTCTAAGTGTAATTATTATACAATGTTATGTACAATGTTTAAGGTCATACACGAGGTCAGGAGTCACGACAGTGACTCTATACTCGAACACAAATATAGCCTTGTCGCAGGCGGCCTAGCTTGGCATAACTGTCAAGACAGATGTTCTGAGTCGGGCAACAGCCGAACGGCCTGGCTTGGCATAACTGTCAAGACAGATGTTCTGAGTCGGGCAACAGCCGATTGGCGCGTAGTGGCCCGCATCTACCAAAGCTACGCTTCTGAAGTTCATGGTCATTGGCTCCGGTCTCAACAACCACAACAAGAAAAGAATTCAACACTCTCTGACACTAAGGAAATAGTAGGCCTTCTCAAAGATCTCAACATACACAAAATCATAACACATTTCAAACCTTACCTTGCCAGATTAAGACAATGTACAGACCCTACAGAAAAATGTTTATTCTAATAGAGGGGGTTACTGACTACTTTACGACCTTGGTTGACTAACGGACACAAGACTTGGATTACTGACATACTACGGGTTTTTATATGGAATGCGAACGGGATACTTACGCAAGCACAAGAACTGGAGGATCTGTCTAAATCTTACGGTATAGATTTAACTATAATCAATGAAACTCACCTAAATCCAAATAAAAATATATACTTGATATATACAGGAATGACAGAACCTAGCGGAAGAGGAGGAGGAACAGCGGTATTTATCAAAAACAACATAGAACACTACACACATCACTATCATAATTTACAAACCATAGAAGCGACAGCGATAAAAGTAAATAGAAAAATCGGGAGTATCCTATTCGCGGCCATATATAAACCACCGACAAAGACTTTACTACAAGACCTAGACACAATAACAGACGCCGACACAATATTTTTAGCAGGAAGTATGAACAGTAAGCACCTAAACTTGAACAGCTGACTAACCACAATGGACGGAGGACACTCAACGAACACGCGGACAGTAACGACTACATAGTGATAGGACCTGGCGAACCTACATTCTACCCCTAAAACCCACTACAGAGGCCAGACACCATAGACGTTGTCTTGAGCAATATGGGGGTGACGTTGGAGGAATAATCAGCTCTCAAAGAACTGGACTCTGACCACAACACCATGTTGTGTGAGATGGCAGTAAATACAAACATAGAAATAAAAGGGCACAAATCCACGAGCGACTGGGATGGTTTTAAAAACACACTTAATAACACGTTACCTGAGCATATAAACAACACTACAACAGAAGAAGCATACGCAACTCTTCAACTGTTCACAGACACAGCACAGGAGGCCTACAGAAACAACACGACCACCAAGGTAGTAAAACACGACTTACGACCCCAGCACCCGGACCTCGACTTTAGCTCAGAAAAGAGAAGCGAGGATAGTCTGGCAGAGGTACAGGACACCGCACCATAGAACATCTTACAATCGCCTTAGAGCGCAAGTAAGACTCAAAGAAAAATCATTTAAAATAAACAACTGGAATAACTACGTCTCAGACACAGCAATGGACTCCAGCAAAGTCTTGAAGATATCAAAACAACTAAAATCAAATAAAAAACAATCAGTCCCAGCACGAACGGCACGGCCTACACAAGACCGGAGAAAGCAGAAGCCATAGCCGTGACGTTAGAGAAACAATTTACCCCCGATGTCAAACCTAAAGACCCCGATTTTGTTAGGGACGTTAAGAGCTTTGTAAGGCATACATAAGCAGGCCTATTATATCACAGGCAGACCACCGTTCGGCTGTTGCCCGACTCAGAACATCTGTCTTGACAGTTATGACAAACCAGGTTGTCTGCTACAGGGCTGATTTGTTGTTTGAGTACCAAGTCATTGTCATGACTCTTAACCTCGCGAATGAACTTATAACCTAATGAAATGGAACCAATGAAATGAGCCTGTAGAGTGCTACAGGTGTATGATTTTGTGGCCCGACTCAGGGCATCCACCTTGACAGTAATGCCAAGCTAGGCCGCCTGCAAAAGGGCTATATTTGTGTTCGAGAATAGAGTCACTTTCGTGACTCCTGACCTCTTGAATGATTTTAATACCTTGTACATTACAATTGTATAATTAATTAATTGTGAGTGAAATTGGTGATACTGAATGATTGCGCTGGGGCTCGGGATATGGGGAGGATTTTCTTGACTGGGATGTGGGAAGGTGTGTATAAGCTATGTTGATGAGATGTGGATTTTCTATGAGTCGATTTCCGGGAAGAGGATCGAAAGGTCTAGCTTGACTGTGGGGGATAGGTTTGACGCGGTTGGTTACATATCCATTCCCCATCTGGGGTCGCCAGTGGCGCCAGCGTTATTCTCTGGCTAGAAGGTTGACCTAGTCGGTTATCCCAGTGGAGTCCGGTGGTGGCAAGGGTAATAAAGANCCATTCCCCATCTGGGGCCGCCCCCGGCGCCAGCGTTATCCTCTGGCTAGTAGACAACCTAGACGGTTATCCCAGTGGCGTCCGGCCGTGACTAAGGTTGTGATGGCATGAAATGAGCGATTGGTGAGAGGTAATAGGAGGAGTAAATGTAGTGTTGGGGTCGGTCTGTTGTCATTCCGGGGTAGTTGATTGTCACATGTGGGTTAGTTATTAGTTCTAACTATGCTAGACCTAATAATAATATACAATTTTATTATTATAATAATTATTATTTTTATTAATTTTCTCTTGGTTTTGTGTTTTTTAATATAGTTTTTTTTAAATAATTTTCTCTTGGTTTTGTATTTTTAATTTTTTTTTAATTATTTTAGATTAAAATAGACACTTAATTTGTTAGTATTAAGGTTCAACTACGCCATCCTGGGTCGTTTGTAGTAACTATCTTCTGCAGGGTCGTAGCGTCCTAAGTCCCTAACTATCTCGTTTGTGTGTGTTTCTGTCTGATCGTATAGTCTCGTGTTACGGTCTTTGTAGATCTCCTGGATTTGCCTACAGTTTGTCGTTGCGTGTAAGTCTGTGGTTCTAGTGTGCCAGGGTGCTCCCGTGAGTGTTCTAAGTATTTTGTTTTGTTTTGTTTGAAGTCTTTTTGTGTGTGTCTTAGCCCCTTAACTCCACGATTGACAATTGTATAGTATTATTGGTTGGATCACCGCTTTATAGAGAATTGTTTTTGTGTGAATGGTTAACTCCCGGCCCTTTAGTAGTGGGTATAATTTTACGAACCTGCCTGTAGCTTGCTGATTGATGTCCTCTATGTGTTTCCTCCAAGTTAATTTAGAATCTATTGTGACTCCTAAGTATTTTGTTTCTGTTTTTACGGGAATTTCCGTATCGAATAGTATGAGAGGTGTTGGTAGCTGTTTGTTTCTTCTACTTATGATTATGGCGGTGGATTTGGCAGCGTTGACCTTGATCCGCCAGCTTGTGAGCCAGTCTTGTAAGTTAACCAGGTATCTCTGCATCGCAAGACTGGCATAGTTGATGTTTTTGTTGATGGTGTAAATCATAGTGTCGTCTGCAAAAAGTCTGACCTTGGTTTGCGCGTGTATTGGAATGTCGGAGATGTATATCTTGTACAGGTGTGGTGATAGTGAAGATCCCTGGGGCACCCCTGCTTTTATGGCATGTATGTTGGATTTGGCGCCCTCCATCACCACGTGGAACCTTTTCCGCGTTAGGAAACTGGCAACGGTATAGATGATCCATTGGGGGTAACCAAGTTTTATTAACTTTTGTAGGAGGCCTATATGCCAAACTTGGTCGAAAGCTTTTTCGACATCTAAGAATATCGATACTATTGACTTTTTCTGAGAAAATGCTTCTGTTGCATCTTCGATTAAATTTAAAACTGGGTATATAGTGGAATGCTTTTCCCTAAATCCGAATTGAAGTTTGGGGATGATATTTCTGGTTTCACTGAAGTGGTTTAGTCTTTTTAAAATCAATCTTTCGAAAACTTTGCTGAGGGAGTTGAGGAGACTTATTGGCCGTCTGTTTTGAGGAAACATTGGGTCCTTTCCAGGTTTGGGGAGTGTTATCACCCTCGCCAGTTTCCACACGTCAGGGAAGTGACACAGTGAGAGAAGGACGTTGAAAATGTGTAGTAGTGTTAGTGTGGCTTTGGGTGGAAATTGTTGTATTGCCTCGTTTAGTAGTCGGTCGTGGCCTGGCGCTTTCCTTTTTTGGGAGGTATTTTATTGTTTCGTTTAGTTCCTCTAATGTTATTGGGTCTGCCTGTGACATAATAGGTCTGCTAAGATATTCCCTTACAGATCTCTTAGCGTCCCTAACAAAATCGGGGTCTTTGGGGTTGTCGTTGGGTGTAAATTGTTTCTCTAACGTCACGGCTATGGCTTCCGCTTTCTCCGAGCTTGTGTAGGCCATGCCGTTCTCGCCGTGTATTGCTGGGACTGTTCTGTTTTTATCTGATCTTAGCTGCTTTGTGATTTTCCAGGTTTTACTGGAATCTAGTGCTGCGTCTGTAACGTAGGGGTCCAGTTGTTTATTTTAATTTCTTTTACCCTAAGCCTTACCCATGCCCTTAGTCTATTGTATGTTGACCTATGGTGTGGGGTCCTGTACCTCTGCCATTCTTTCCTCGCCTCTCTTTTCTGAGCTATCAGAAAGTCAAGGTCCGGGTGCTGGGGTCTTAGGTCATGTTTTACTGTTTTTAAGGTTGTGTTGAGTCGGTAGGCCTCCTGTACAGTGTTGGTAAATAGTTGCAGTGTAGCGTCGGCTTCCTCTATTGTTGTTTTGTGGATGAGTTCTGGTAGTGAGTGATTCAGAGATAATTTAAAACCCTCCCAGTCGGTTGTGGATCTTAGTTGTTTAATCCATTTTATTTCAATGTCTGTGTTTGTAGTAATCTCGCACACCATAGGATTGTGGTCAGAGTACAGCTCCTTTAGAACTGTCTGCTCCTCCAACGACACCCCCATGTTGGTCAAGACCACATCTATTACATCGGGTCTTTGTAGTGGGTTTGAGGGGTAATAGGTGGGTTCGCCAGGCCCTATTACAATGTAGTCGTTTCTATATGCGTGGTCATTGAGTGTCCTACCATCCCTTGTGGTTAGTCTGCTATTCCAGTTTGGATGTTTGCTGTTTAAGTCCCCTGCTAAAAATATTTTGTCAGCGTCGATTATAGTGTCTAAGTCATGTTGCAGTAAGGTCTTAGTCGGTGGTTTATATATGACCACGAACAGGATACCTCCGCTCTTTGTATTTACTTTTACTGCTGTTGAATCTATATTCTGTAAGGTTTGAAAATGATGTTGGTAGTGAGGAATATTGTATTTGATGAAAATTGCTGTTCCACCGCCACTTCCGCTGGGTCTATCTGTTCTGTATAGTTGGTAGCCGAAAAAGTTAAGTCGCTTGTTTTGATTTAGATGAGTTTCGTTGATTAGTCCTATATCTATTCCGTAGGATTTAAAAAGTTGTTCTAATTCATGGGCCTGCGTCAGTATCCCGATTGCGTTCCATATAAAAACGCGTAGAATGTCCTTGGTCACCGTCTTGTCTTGTTTAGTCATTCTGGGTTACAAAGTACTCGGTCACTCCCTCTATCATAATAAACATTTTCTCTGTTGCATCTGTTGCTTGTCTGAGTATGCTGAGGTAAGGTTTTAAATGTGTGATTATTTTCATTATGTTTAATTCTTTGAGGAACATAATGAGGTATTTTATTTNGTAGCGTGTCTGAGTCTATTGAGGTAGGGTTTGAAGTGTGTTATGATTTTAACTATGTTTAATTCTTTGAGAAGCATAATGAGGTTTTTTATGTCAGAACCAGTTGAACCGGTTTCTTGTTGTGGGGGGCCGTGCGTTTGTTTTGCCTGCACTGCCTGGGCTTAGGATCTTTGAGTCCTGGCCGCCTCAGGAACTGGAGGGTTTGAAGCGGGTCTCTGCTGCATTGGTGGGTAGCTCTGTGTGTTGGAGGGTGGGGGCACGGTCCGGGTCAAAGATCTGTCCTGTGTGTTTGTTTTGGGTAGTTGTGCAGTCTTCTTATTTTTCAGTAAGTTTAGGTATACCGGGCACTTACTGTAATTTGCCGTGTGGCTTCCCATACAGTTCACGCACCGGGCAGGCGTGGTGGCGTCTTTTTTGGGGCAGTCTTTGGTGATGTGCTGTTTTAAGCACTTGACACACCGGGTATTGTTTTGGCAGTTGTTCCTAGTGTGGCCGTATCTTTGGCACTTGTGGCATTGTACGACTGCGTTGAGTGGTGGAATATAGGGTTCGATTCTGACTCTGGTATGATTAATTGGCTTAATTTGGAAAATGGTGCTGGTCTTTGTGCTCTTTGCTAGAGTCACTTGGAAGGTGGGGAGAAGCGTTACAGTCTGAGTTGTGTTGTCCGCAGTTGACTTCTTGGAGAATTGTCTCACATCAGTCACTGGGAATCCCAAGTCTTTGAGTTCTGTCTCAAGGTCACCGGTAGCCATGTTGGGCGGGAGTCCCTTGACTACAACTTTGACCGGCTTGTCCCTCGGTAGCGTGTAGGTGTGGAATTCCTGTTTAAGGTCCTTCAGTAAGTGTTGTATTAGGCCGTAGTCCTGTTTGTTCGTGGTGTGAATTTTTAGTCCGTTTGTGATGTATGAGATCCTAATGTCCCCTCCTATCTCTTTGGCTACCTTAGTTATCTGATTGTAATTTTGTGTACCTAGCGTAACAATTGGGGGGTATCTTGTCTTGGGTGTTGCTTGTGGCTGGTCGTCAGTGTTCTGTTGGTCTGGTGTGATGGTAATGTTGTCGGCCCTTTTCAGGGCGTCGAACTTGTTTGTAACAGTCAGTGCTGTTTTCTTAGTTTGTGTTTGTTTTCTCGGTCTGAATTTGCGTTTGCGTCCCAGTTCGTCCGCCATTGTAAACGTCCCTTGTCCGTCAGTGTCAGCCTCCATGTCTGAGTTGTCATTCGAAGTGTATGTCATGTTGGAGTCGATTGGTTTAGTTTGTGCGCAGTTGGGGGGAGGGGCATTTCGCTCAGTCCTAAAAAGGGCAGGCTAGTGCCCAGTGTGGAAGGGCTAAGATACCCTCCTCCTTGCAGTGGTGGTGGGCTTTGTATGTTGTCTGGTGTCCCGCACGACAGACTCCGACTGCGAGGTATTGCTTCGCAGCCGGTCCCGCTTCACACCTTGCTGTGGCTTGTTGACACCATTGGGTTACCACCAAAGCAAATAACACCGGTACGTCTGTCTAGGGTTTATTATGTGTTTTGTGAGAATTCCCCAGAGGGTGTGGGTCAGACGCCAAATGAACTCCCTTCGCGTTGAAAAACGCGTGGAGAACTGATCTAAGAACTGATGCTCTACGACTTGCTCTTTTTGTTTGCCTTAAAAAAGGCAGCTCGATTCACGACCGGGTGGTTCGATATCTCAGAGAAGAATCAATGATCCACTCGATGATGACTCGATCGATCGATCGATCACTCACAGGCAGACCCAATAACATTAGACGAGTTAAACCACACAATTAAACAAATCCCAATACAGAAAGCACTAGGCCACGACCGAATGCCAAACGAGACAATTCAGCAATTTCCACCCAAAGCCACACTTACGTTACTACACATACTCAACGTCCTACTATCACTGTGGCACTTCCCCGACGTATGAAAACTGGCTATAGGGATAACACTCCCAAAACCGGGAAAGGACCCAATGTTTCCTCAAAACAGACGGCCAATAAGTCTCCTCACCTCTCTTACCAAAGTGTATGAAAAATTAATTTTAAAAGGATTAAACCACTTTAGTGAAACCCGAAATATCATCCCAAAAATACAATTTGGATTTAGGGAAAAACACTCCACTATATACCTAATACTAAATTTAATCGAAGACGCAAAAGAAGCTTTCTCAGAGAAAAAGTCAATAGTATCGATATTCTTAGATGTATAAAAAGCTTTTGACAAAGTTTGGGATATATGCCTAATACAAAAATTAATAAAACTTGGTTACCCCCAATGGATCATTCATACAGTCGCCAGTTTCCTTACACGGAGAAGGTTCCAGGTAGTTATGGAGGGTGCCAAATCCAACACACACGACATAAAAGCAGGGGTGCCTCAAGGTTCTTCACTATCACCAAACCAGTACAATATATACATCTCCAACATTCCAATTCACGCACAGATGGGTGTGCAAGGTGTCGTCCTGCCTCCCTTACTTGTTCTTTGCTTTCGGAGCGTACTTGGCATCGTCTAGTCTACGGTTGGAATGGGGCCTGCAGTTAAGGAGAAGAAAGGTGTTGACGTCGGGGTTGGGAGAAGACTTCCGGATGAGGCGAGGAAGAATCCCGGACCCGGGAAGCGACCGGTCCCGGTCTGAAAGAAGTTGGCGGTGAGCGGTGAGGGATCCACCATCAATGGCAAGTTTGTGCTGCCGGTCCTTTCTGGAGGAGTTGAAAGTTTCCGCTCGTGGGGACTGAAGTCTCCTCCGGTCAGGAAGGAGCTCGTGTCGGGTGGCAAATACTCAGTCACAAGCCTGAAGGTGGGAGCTTCAACGGCAGTTGCCCTCTTGCGGTCACTACCGAAGCCAGTGAGACTGCTCCAATTCGTGGAGACGAGCGTGCCACTGACCGAGGGGAACGGGATTAGCCCTCGGGTGACAAATCGGCCCTTTCTAGGGCCAACAAGACTGGCGTGACTCCCCAATTTACTGGGAGGTGGGCGCAAGATACAACCTAGTGGGTGAAGGCAGTGGAGCCCCTCAAAATACTGGAGGTGAGCGTGCCGCTTACCGCACCCGGCAAGACTCACTTTCGTTTGGTGAATCGGCCCTTTCTAGGGCCAACATAACGGCCAGCGTGACCTCACCAACTACCGGCGAGGTGGGTGTGGGCGCAGTCTGCCAAGGTGAAGCCAGCGGGGACCCTACAGCTACCGGAGCTGCGCCGGCATCCGGTAGTACACCCTTGGGCCTCGGCTCACTGGACAGTGCCGGCCCCCTTCAAAGCGTCAGAGCAATGCAGATGCGGGCAAGTCCAGGGGGGCCCCTCCAATTAAAAGAGGTGAGCGTGCCCTGATGGTCAAAAAGTGCTAGAGGCCCTTTTAAGGACCAACAGCCCATAAACCGGGAAGGATGGCGAAAGTTCCCGCCAGCACGAAAGTTGGAAACCTAATGGTGCCAACGGAAACCCTGACCAGGGGGAGCCTAGCCGTCCTTCGCCAGTAAAGACCGCTGTAAGCGGCACCGACGCAAGCGCTAATGCAAGGGTCTCAAACCCCGTTCAACTCCAACACCTCCCACGCAGGGGTGTCGCTAGATAAGAAACGCCCGGCTGAATTTTCTTCAGACTAGGAAGACCGGGTCGCACGCTTCGCGCGTGTTGACAGCTCGTGCGATGTCGTGGATGTAGAGGGACAGTCTTCAGGACCAGACCTCCCGTTGATGCGTGACGAGACTAGCCAGGGGTCTGATGATGAGTCTGATGAGTTCATAACGTAAGATACCACCGAAGGGGGAAGGTTGGCAACCCTAACCATTAAGGCGGCAGCTCTGGTGATGAGAGCGAGGTCAGCGGTGGCCTGGGCCAGGTTACGCTGGCGCTGGGTAAAGGTGAGAAGTGGTGGAAAATCTACGGGTATTAATGCAAGCCGTGCCTCACCCCAGCCTAGTACTAGTGTCTCTGCAGTGGCTGGTAGAACAAAGGGTAAGATCCCTCCCATCATATTGTGTGATTTAGAGGACTAATCCAAGTTGGCAAGGGCCATCCGGTCCAAGGTTCGAGAGCCTGTTGAAGCGGTCAGACAGCCGGGGGACCGAGTGCGTCTTCAGTGCGGGTTGGAGGAAGATTAACGCGCCCTCCAGAAGTTCTTGCTGAGCTTGGGGATCCAGCATTGGTCCTACGAGTTGATAAGGGAGCGACTGGTCAGGGTCGAGTTGAAGGAACTCCTGGACCCATGGGACATTTAATCGAGTCTCCTGAGGAAGGTCCAGGAGTCTCCGAGGAGTAACCGTCGCCACCTGGTCATGGAGCAAATCATCCTCTACCTGGTATCTCATGGCAGTACACCCGAATAAAGGACTACGAGTACTGAAGGAGCTCACGGCCGCACTCTGGAACGCCAACGGAGTTGTGTGGAAGAAGGCTGAGCTTGAAAGTTTCCTGGCAAAGCATCGTGTCAGTGTAATGTAGTTGGGAGAAACCCACTTTCGCTCCAAAATAAGGTTCTCGTTAGCAGAGTTTATCTGCCATCGTAGTGAACGAGCGGGCGATGTGGTAAGGGGTGGGATGACGGCCCTGGTCCGTGGGGAAGGGGCCTTGACCATCACGTCATTTCACTTTCTCCCCTCCAACACATGGAAGCATCAGCTATCCAACTAGTGACCTCTACCGGCCCAGCGCGTCTCATTTCCATCTACTTTCCTCCCTACCACCGGTTCACCAGGCTACGGGGGCTGACATGGAGGTGTTGCTTAGAGGTACCACGCCTGTTTTTAATCGGTGGTGACTTCAATGCTAAGCAACCTTAATGGAGCTCTAGGATTATGTGCGCTCGTGGCAGATTGCTCCGCGACGTCATAGATCTACACAGTCTGGTGGCTTCTGGCCCTCCCACTCCTACCAACTTTCCACTCAATCCCATTGGTTTCTCGGGCGTCCTAGACTTCGTTGTCTCCAGAGGGATCAGAAGGCGGTTAGTGGGGAAGTCTCTAGCTGAGCTAGACTAGGATTACAACCCAGTTCTTGTGAACCTGGGACCCACGGTGTCCTTTATAGACCCCCTCCCACCGGAAAAACCAGACCTAAAGTGCACTGACTGGGACAGGTTTACGAATGTGTTGAGAGAGAGGTTGGGACCCACCCCTACTTTTCGAACAGCAGCAGAAATCGATCGTGGTGCGGAGCTCATAACTTCCGCCATCAAGGGGTCGCTCGAAGCTTCGACGCTGAGACACCATCCTAAGAGGGTGCCACAGGCTTATTTGCCCGATTCTATCCTCAGGCACGTCCGGGAGAAAAAAAAACTGTTGAGGAAGGCTTGGCAACTCTCGAGGGACACGGTAGACAAAGCCAATTGGACCCGCAAAGTCCATGTGGTTCGGAAGATGGTCCGAGAATACCGGAACAGCTTGAAAGCCTGTGCGTGCAGGACAGGTCTCTGCGGTGAATGACTAGGAACTTTATGCGGGTTCACACCAAGGCCGCCTATTGTGGGTCGCAACGGGGTGGCCAACACCAACCAGGAGAAGGCCGATGATCTCGCTGAGCACTTATATGCGCAATTTGAACTGACTGACAACCCGTCAGACACGGTGCACGTTGCGCACGTGGCTCAAGTCATCGGTGTGGTCTCGTACAGACCCTTGAATGAACCTGAACCCAAGGAGGTGACAGAAATCGCGCGAGCGATAGCCGCTCTAAGACTGAACGAAGCCCCCGGACCTGACAATATCAATAACGTAGTCCTCAGAAATCTGACCTTGGAGGCGATTAACATCCTCGTGGAGTTATTCAACGCCGTCCTGTTCCTGAGTCACTTCCCCGAGCTCTAGACGCACTCTAACGTCTTCTGCTTTCATAAGCCGGGTAAGGACCCGGCCCTAGCCTCGTCCAACCGACCGTTCAGCTTGCTCAACTGTCTGGGCAAGTTGTTCGAGAGATTACTACTGACGAGACTGNCCGGGTAAGGACCCGGCCCTAGCCTCGTCCAACCGACCGTTCAGCTTGCTCAACTGTCTGGGCAAGTTGTTCGAGAGATTACTACTGACGAGACTGACCCTACAAGTTTGCAAGGTGGGCATCTTGGTGGACGAGCAGTTCGGCTTTCGGGCGGAAAAGGCTACGTCTCACCAACTCATCTGGCTCGTGGAGCAGGTCACGAGGAACTTAAACATCAACAGGCTGACTGGTGTTGTCTTTCTCGACGTCCCAAAGTCCTGCTCGGATAAGCGATATGTGTCAACAGTGGTTTGGAAGGCTCTACCCAGCACCCTATAGAGTAGTGTTTCCGCACATATCACTAAAAACCCTTATTCAGCTCCCCAATATACTTTCCGTTTTCCCCCATCAATATTAATAATATGATTTTCTTTGTTCCAGAACTTCACGAAACGTGACAACCCATCCTTAGATTCCGAAACCACACGGTGTGACCAATTGGTCGGTACGTGTTGGAACTTGCTCTCGTGCTTCCCTTCTGGGAGCATCAGACCATGTTAATGTCGAATGATCTGATGAGATTTGATTGAACTGTGACTGCAAGACTTGTTTGAAATGGAGGCTCTTTTCAGGGCCGACAACCCGCCAATCGGGAAGAATGGCAAAAGCTCCCGCAAGCACGATGGGTGGAAACCTAATTGTGCAATCGGAAGCCCTGAACACGAGGAGCCCAGTTGTTTTTCACTGGTAAAACTACTGCAAGCAGCACTGACTTGGGCGTAATGGCAAGGGCCTCAAAAACTTGCATCAACTCCGACACCTCCCGCCAAGGGAAAGTGGGTAGGAGTGGGAGGGCCAGAAGCCACCAGACTGTGTAGATCTATGACGTCGCGGAGCAATCCGCCACGAGCGCACATAATCCTAGAGCTCCATTAAGGTTGCTTAGCATTGAAGTCACCACCGATTAAACCGGGCGTGGTACCTCTAAGCAGCACCTCCATGTCAGCCCCCGTAGCCTGGTAGAACCGGTGGTAGGGAGGAAAGTAGATGGAAATGAGACGCGCTGGTCACACGTTTTGCGTGAGTGACAGCTCTTGTGATTCTGTGGATGGACTGTCTTCAGAACTAGACCTCCTGTTAATGCATGATGAGTCGAGCCAAGGGTTCAATTATGAGTCTGAGTGATTTCAGACCGTAAGACTCCACCGAGGGGTAAGACCGTCAAAACCAGTAAGCTACAGGGAGGTAACCCTCACTATTTAGGTGGTAGCTTTGGTGATGAGAATTAGGTTAATGGTGGACCGGGCCAGGGTGCGTGAGCGTTGGGCAAAGGTGGGAAGCAATGGAAAGCTAAGGGTAACAATGCAAGCCATACCTCACCCCAGCCTGGTACTAGTGGTTCTGGGCTGGCTCACAAAGCCTAGGGGAAAATCTCTCCCATCATCTTGTGTGATGTGGAGGACTACTCTAAGGTGGCGAGGGCCATCCAATCCAGGGTTCTATAGCCTATGGAGGTGGTCAGGCAGTTGGGTAATCGAGTGTGTCTCCAGTGCGGGTCGAAGGAATTTTACTGCACCCTACAGAAGTTCTTGCTTGCTTGGGGATCCAAAATTGGTCCTACGAGCCGGAATGGGAGTGACTGGTCAGGGTCATGGTGAAGGGACTCCTGACTCGGACAAACCCAGTAGGCATCCAGAAAGAGCTGGCGGAGATGAGTTTTCCCGTGAAATGCATCGCCCAGATGCTCTCCTAGTGGAAACGGGATCAGAGGACCAGAGAAAGGTAACGGTTGCCGAACTTAAATGTCTCTCTGACTCCCGAGGAGCATACCACAAGGCTCCACTCCATATCAGTCCTGTGTGGGCTCCGTGCCAAAATGAAGAAGTACAAGTCTCACAGCAGCTCAGTTCAGTGCAAGAGCTGTTTCCGGTTTGGACATATGTGGTGGGATTGTCGTGCTGACCATAGGTGTGGGTTCTTTGGTGGTGACCACGAGATGGTTGGGTACCCGGATGAGGTACAATCCCCCCCGAAGTGCCTGCACTCCTCAGGAGCCCACTATTCAGCGTGGGGGTCTGTGACACGTACAAGTCCTAGCAGGCGGCAAAGACTGTGTGGGCCTTTAAGGGTCAAGAAGAGAGGAAGGATAGTCTGAGTAAAGGTCACAAGCCCTCGGGGTACGTTGCGGTAAGGAAGGTGACTGTGACTACAGCTCCAACACCAAAGCCGCTGGTGCGATCTTTTGCCAGTGTGTTATCAGGGAGACTACCCCTTCACCTCAGACCGAGGTACCTGCTAAAGCCCCCTTACCAGAACCAGTGGCATCCGGTTCTTCTCCGTCGGTTAAGGACCCGTCCATATCAACTCCTCTCCCAATCCCAACTCTCGTCTCTCCCTCCCCCGCACCATGCTCCTTTATCCCCACCCTTTTGCACCCATACAAACCTTTCTTACCAATCCCCATTCAACCCTGCCACCCTTACACCCAACCCACTCCCCGCATCTACCTCAGAGAATGAGAGTATAAAACTCAAAAACTGCATTGAGCTATCCAAGGGCATTCCGGGACTGGATCCATGGTACTTTTCATCGGCTCTCTTGAAGAATGTCTAGGAATCTCCGAGGAGTAATCGTGGCCACCTGGTCATGGAGAACATAATCCTCTACCTGGTCTCTTATGGCAGTACACCTGAATAGAGGACCACCAGTTATGAAGGAACTCACGGTCGATCTCTGTAATGCTAACGGTGTCACGAGGAAGAAGGCTGAGCTTGAAAATTTCTTGACAAATATCGTGTCGACGTAATGCTGTTGGGAAAACCCACTTGCACTCCACATGAGGGTCTCGTTAGCAGAGTTTATCTGTCGTCGTAGCAACCGAGTGGTAAATGTAGGAAGTGGTGGGACGGTGGCCCTGGTCCAAAGGTGCCTTGCCCATCACATCATCTCGCTTCCTCCCCTCCAACATATGCAAGCATCGGCTATCCAACTGGTGACCTCTACTAGCCCAGAGCATCTTATTTCCATCGACTTCTCTCCCTACCACCGGTTCGACTGGGCTACAAGTGTAACAAGTTAAAAGTTAACGTCGTACAAATGGGTCAACACTCACCGACACCCATGATGATCAGCAACGCGAACACCGAAGCTCTGACCTCCACTCTCCTACACAAACAACTAATTGCGCGCCGTCAACCTGCCAACTGTCTGCTCAGGACTCGATCCGTGGCCAGCCGGAAACGATGAGGTTCCACGTGGCCAGATAAAGCTATCACTTCCGCCAGTAGAACGACTGAGAATGTTCTAGGTGCTGCCAGAATCGTTTATTTGCTGTCATATTTGTTCTATCATCTTACCCCCTTCTTCCCTTGCCCCGTCTCTCTGTGAATACAATAGTATATATAGTGTTCGCGCTTTTGAATAGTCGCTTATTATACCACCGACTTAGCGTGGTGGGGACGGCGACTAAGGGCCGTAATTT
>CABFVX010008356.1:0-17385 GCA_902151425.1 Timema shepardi | reverse complement strand
GGGGGGGGGAAGGGAGAAGGGATCTTAAATTTAGAATTAAAATTAGATTAGGAATACATATTTGATATAAATTGATTTAATTTCCAGTTTGCATTTCTAAAATCTAAATAAGATAGTTAAGAGCCTTCATTGCAAAATTGGCGTAATACGCGTCAACGGACCAACTAGAGTGATAATACTGTTATTATTATTATTATTAGCACCGCGTCTTACTGCCCGTTCGGGTTATACGCACTTACGCTAATGTGTAATGGTAAGGTGATTGTGAAATGAAATGGAGGACCTACAGTTTAACGTGGAATCCGAACCACGGTGGAGGCCTGGCACTCCCCACATTCACAATATGTCTTGTCAGAGGTGAAGGAAGGGTTTGGTAATCAGATAAATCTTTGCCGGGACCGAGGATTGAACTCCGGCCGCCAGCGCAGAAGTCCGACACCTCACCTCTAGACCGCCAGGTCACCAATGATAATACTGTTACTAATGTTAGCTTAGGAGCGATACTATAAAGCTCATACGAATGACAGAAGCTCTCCATCTGCTTCAAATCATTAAGCAGGGGATATATGTTGTATACCTATTGAACGAGCTTTATAGTCTAGGCCCTAACATCTTATAGGCTCTGGCTGTAGCACTAAACTGGGCTCTTAAAATCATAATTAAAATTTCATTTAACAATAATAATATTATTTTTATAGATATAATTTAAATTCAGGAACTGAATTTTCAAAAATACAATTAGAGAACAATATAATATACACCCCTATGACACCAACACGATAGGAAGAGATCTATCTGATATTTCAAAACGATATTATATCTATTATTATACATTAATACGTCAAATTATATCAACTGCAGCTATCACTCTTTTGATAGATAATTAATATGCACATATAATAATAATAATAACACTTATTTTATTAATGACTAAAATAATATATTTTTTGTATTTTATAAAAACACCTTCCTACCGCAATTCCACTATAGTTTCACCATTTTCAGTATTGTGATGTCCACAGTGCTGTTTTAAAGTTAACCAATTACTAGGCTTAAGCTTAAAGCCATGATTTTTAACGGTGAGGAGTGTAGTTTAGATGAAGGGCACCCACATTAGTGTAAAGCGAAGGTTGGAAAACAACAGATTGGAATACCCCATTCATAGATTAAACGGAGAGACCGCATCCATCTGAGATTCGAACCTTGACCTTCCTCATCATCGAAAATTAAGTCTATAGCGAGTTTGGTGCCTTGTAACGCATAACCACCTGTGCAATAATAATAATAATAATAATAATAATAATAATAATAATATACACGTAATATATTTATATAATCTATTATCAGATACCCGCTTCAGTGGCCGAATTGTCTAAGGCGTCACTCTCGTGTTAGATTGGTCTGTTGAAGATGGGGAGATTGGGTTCGAATCCCGGTCGGGTCTACTGATAGTGAATTTTCCTAAATGGTTTCCCATTCTCCTTCCACGCAAATGCTGATAGATTACTTTTGAAAATAAGGTTTTCTGCTTATCCCTACCTCATTAGAGTAGTTATCATAAATGCGTATAATCTGAACAGATAGTAAGACGTGGTGATAATACAATATATTATCAGATCAATGTATCTATTAAATTGGCATAACTTTTCATATCAAAGTATTTATCACTGCAACAATTACATCCTGAAAACATTGTTGACAGTTTCATTGACATTTGACAGAATGGCCTCCTGCGCTGGGCAAGATTATGCTCGTTCACTGAAGTAGGCCTACTTGTATTGGTTCTTATCCTAGTGGGTTGGTATTTTTCCTTTACTTATTATCTACGTGGTGTGTAAGTAGGTGATAAACAAGTAATCTGCAGTTCATTATAAGTGCACTTTCAGTTAAAAAGAGCTCTCACCAAGAGCCTTAGGCTGGGAGTGTAGGAAAAGCGAGACAAGGTAAGTGTTTTTGGCAGTTTTTATAGCAAAACTTTTTCGATAAAAATAAATAAAATATTTCTCCAGTGAAAACATAAGAGTTTAATTTTCTTCACATTATGATATCAACGGCTCTTGAATATCTGTCTACCCACTTCGGTGGTCGTATGGTTTAAGGTGCTACTCTAGCTAGGCTGACAATGACGAATCTCAGTCGGATGTACTGAGGATGGTTATTCAAAAAATATTTTCCCCTCTTCCACGCAAATGCGGGTACACTTCTTATAAATATACCCTCCCTCAACCCCTAAATCATGAGCGTAATTAGTACATAAGAGCATAATACAAACTGTTAGTAAGAAGCGGTGCTAAAAAAATCTGTCAAGGGTTTCCTTGAATCTAATGAGTAATGACAAATATCTCTCTTATATATATATATATATATATATATTTAGCACCGCGTCTTACTACCCGTTCGGGTTATACGCTTTAAGTACTAATTACTCTAATGGATTAGGAATTGGGAAGGTTGAATTAGAGGAAGTGAACCCGTATTTGCGTGGAGGGAGAGTGGAAAACTATTTAGTAAAAATCACTCCCGGTTCACCCGACCGAGATTCGAACCTCGATCTCCCCGTCCCCAGCAGTCGAGCTCAACACGTCAAGCGCTTTAGTCAACTACGCCACAGAGGCGGGTAAATCTTTCTCTTTATTTAAAAAATGTATCATTTAATGCCTCTAGAGTCTAGACGCTCTTGACAGATACACAACTGAAGATATCATCACGGGAAGAAAATTAAACTCTATGTTTGTATAGAAGAAATAGTTGATTTATTTTGGCAAAAAAAAAAAAAGTTTTGGTATAAAAATTGCAAAATCACTTGCCTTTTCTCCGTCCCCTACATCCCCACCTTAAGGAACCAATGTAATTAAACTAGCGATCTGAGAGGTTTCGTATTACTACCTGTTTTTATAAACTACAATCGGAAATCTTAACTTAATCAGAAGCACGTAGATCCACTGAGTTAAAGAGTCCCGTCTGGTCTTGTTTTATGGTAATGGGGAGGTCCAGGTTCGATTCTAGGTCATGTATACTGATGTGTATTTTCCCCCTAAATCTTATTTCCATGCAGATTATGGTATATTTCCTATAAATTCTACCTTTTCCGTCTCTATTCCATTAATGTGAAATGGTCCGGATGGGCTGTGAGACGTGGTGGGATATAAAGGTAGATGTTTTTATTTACATCTCTTAAATCTACAAATATTATTTAAAAAAAAAGTGGTCAGCCTACCTGAGTGCTGGGACGTGTTGCTAACGTTCAGAAACTCTTTATTATTTAAGAAGGTGTAACGTTCAGAAACTCTGCATTATTTAAGAAGGTGTTTGTTATTTTAGAATATGTCTCGCACCAAAATGGAGGTGAAGAAAGTTTAACATGTCGCTATTGAGCGCCAAACCTGACATTTTAAGTTTTATTGTTTTAGTAAGTTGTATGAAGAAGCAGAGATAGCACATTTTCAACGACATTTTACATAAGACGTTTACATTCTGATTACATATATTTATCTACATATCCACAAACAAAATAAGTTACTTTTTTAAAAAAAAAGTCAGAACAAAATATTGTTAACTACCGAGCCAAATACTCGGATAATACAAAAATAACTACAGATAGGTAGCCACTAAGTGCCTAAATATATGGATGTAGGCCTAAATCTACAAATGTTAAGACAAACTAAGCTGCGCTTCAGTCTTATAAACCCCTAACAGAACCTGACGTTGCCCGTGGTAGCCCCTAGTAACGCTTTTATTTGTTTAAACAGATAGAAAAAAAAACTTCATTTTATTTTTTCTCACCCAGTTTTTAATTAATTTACAAACACTAATTTATTTTTTAAAATTCCGGCTTTGAGGTGTACATATTCATGCATAGGCTTAGTAATTTTTAAATTTAAGTAATTTGCGTGTGATAGATAAACTCTTCATTTTATTATAAACCATTAAACACAGTAGGGCTATATTATAATCTACTAGCGTGAAGTACCCGGTATTGTTCGGGAGAAATAGTTTAGGTTAAGAATTGAAAGGGTAAAAAGTTTAAAAAAGTATTTTTTATATAAAAAAAGCGTGAGTGTAAAAAGGATTGAAAGGATAAAAAAGTGCAATAAGGGAAAAAAGTGTATTATTTCAGGGGGTAAATGGTAAAAAGAGTAAAAGGGGCAAAGAGGATTAAAATAAAATTTAATCAATTTCTTAAACTTTTTTTTCACTTTTAAGCTAATCATTTTACCATTATTTCATTATTCTCCTTTTTAACCATTTTGTTGAACCCTCTCTGTGTCATAATATTACCCGACCATAAAAGGTAAATATAGGGAGAGGGTAAACTTAACATACATGATGAATGGAAATTATAATAATATGTAAATTCAACAAAATGAGCAGTTTATTCAATTGAAAGACAAAGCGCAGTTAACAGTACATGGTCTCATTATATCATAATGAGTTCTGTTGGAAATTATACTCGAAGTAAACAACTTTACATAATTAAAGTTGCGCAAGTGTTTTAACAAAAGTAAACATGACATCCATCATTATATTGATAGACCAGTCTATATGAGACAATACTACAGCGTATATATTTAAATGCGATACAAAATTATAAGGGCCTAATGGGCGCCTTGATATGGTTCCAAAGGTTTCGTAATTCACAGAAAACGATATCATAAATATAAAGTAATTTAAATTTGACGATCACACAACAGTGTTTACAAAACGTGAGGGTTTGACTACCAAACCTAAGTCAAACTCCCACGGGACTATACGATCTGACTGAGAATAAGGGACACACAAATAAACAAAACATTAGCGGTTCAAACAGAACTTACGTTACAAAAGATTAAAGTTATCCTAATTCAAATTCCAATAAAGAGTTACTTCGCGTTACGTTAATTCAAACCATAATTTCAAATATGAAAAGTTACTTAAAAAAACGGGTATACTCTACAATTCCAAACAATTAAATATTAACATGACAACTTATAATTAGCACGTAACTGAGGATATTTACGAGAATAAATACAAAAGTACAAGTCCAGCGCCCGAGCGGCGACATTTTAAAGATAGAGTATTTAAAATAAATTGACGATTAAATTATAAATACGTTAGATTTTGAAACAGAATATTTTATGTAAAAAGTTTATAGTTAATAAAGAAGTTAGAGTTCATAACTCCACTCGTCTAAGCGACGATTTTGATACATTTTACAAGTATTTCTCCAGCCATTGTCCAGGTCCATGACAATGGTCTGTCGTCGATCGTTGATCGTAGAATAGTCAATTATTGCACGCTTGCACAGCCATTATATAGGGATTTCGTTGTTATGGTGGAGATACAAAAACACACGCGGTGACGTCACGATGCCTGCAAAAAGTCACGTAGATCCTTTGTTGATAGTTCTCGCTCCATCGGAAAATTAGCAACATTTCCAATCACCCGATGTTTTGAAGGAGGTTCTTCTTCCATCCGTCAGAGGTCAGCTACGTAAGTATCCTCTAGCAGGCGTTGGTAGTTCATGTCCCATTACTTGCTAGTCCATTTTGAGTGACGGGACGAGTTGTTGATACATCGGACCTCTCTTGCCCCAGTCGCCGGTCTTTGATTCCCGTGCGTCGTTCAGCCTAGCAGGATTCTATTGAAAGCAGATTTATATTGTAAGTACTTGAACAGATTATTACATTGATTTGGGATTGAGTCGTGAAACATATTGTCCAGCATTGTGTTATTATGTCTTCTTAGCCTACATGAACTACAACAGCGAACAATACTATTGTAGGGATCCTAAGTTTAATTGAATATATTGGAGCGGGTAGTATGATTTGATGGGATACATCCATTTATGTCAGTATGGGGCGTAGTCCAGTTGTAACATTATACGACGTAATGTTACAAATTAACCCCTTTTTACGCCTTATACGCTTTTTTGCCCTTTGCACACATTTTAATATTTTTGCTCTTTTTACCCTTTTAACCCCTTGGCATCATAGCCCTTTCTACCAATGCTACCCTTTTAATCCATTTTCCCATTTTTACCCTTTTTTACGGACCCTTTTTATTCCTTTTTAAAATGCTGATTAGATTTATTTTTAACTATTTTTACCCGTTTTATACCTTTTTACTTGAAGTACCTAGTCCGGGGAAAATATTTTAGTATAAAAGGTTCAAAAGGTAAAAAATTATTTAAAAATGTAAAAATTAAATCAAATAAATTTAAAAATACAAAAGATAGTCAATAAGAGAAAAAAAGATTAAATGTATTAAAAAGGATATTAAAGAAAAAGCGAAAGAAGGTTGAAAAGGGAAAAATGTATATCTTACGAAAATTAAAAGGGTATAGAGGTTAAAAGCATTACAAACCACACAAAAAAGTAATGTTTTATAAATTTTGTATCAATTTCGAGCTCTTCCATTTCCCGACATTTAATTTTGAGTTTATATACGTTTAGACGTTTTTCGGATTTCTGGGAATGTCTTATTATGTCAAACTTATATTCTATATCACACCAAAAATTGTGTTTTATATTAGTTTTAGAAGTATGATTATTTTGGGAATTCTGAAAGTCCTTATCTTACCAGCTCCCATTCTAAACTGTAATTATTCAAAGTTTATTTTGTTGTTAGATTGATATTTCTACATTCCTGGCTAATTTTAATGTCATACCTCACTTAAAAGGTATTTTTCTTTTAGCTAACGCTATTATCCCTTCCCCTATATTTTCTACATTTAAAATATTAAGTCTTTTGGGGTTATTTGGTGTGCACTTTATAACTTTTTGCCGAATTTCAGTTTCATAACACACGAAAACTAGTTGTTTCTATTAGTTTTGAAAGTCTGAAACCTACCTTCCTCTCTCCTTTTTTATGTAAAAATACCTGCCTGACAAATTAAATTTTCTACCCCACTTAAAAGTGTGTTTTGTGTTAAGCCCCCCTCCCCCTCTTTCGCACTCTTGTTTCCCAAAGTCCCAGTTAAATGTTTAGCAATCTTAAGTCTTTAATATTTATTCAAGAGTGGTATTTTCACCTGCTTGTCAAATTTCAGTTTTCTACCGCCCCGGGACGTAGATAGTTACCATAAGCTATTGAAATTTTGAATATCCCCCAATTCTTTTTCTCCAATTCACTCTTATAAATTTCAAAATTTAAGTATTATTGGGTTATCTGCTGTTGTTTCTCTACTTGTCTGCCAAATTTTAATTTTCTAACTCATTCAAAAAAGTTTTTTTCCTTCAAATAATAGACTCCCCATTTTTTGAAGCCCCATTTTTAAATGTCCCAATTTTAGATTTTTATGGTTACGCTTTACCTTCTTCTTAAGCAAAATATCAAGTTTCCAGGTGCAGGGGCTGGTAAAATACGGTGATGAGTGACTCGGTGAGTGAGTTAGTAAGTGCGTGAGTGGGTTTTGCCTTTTATTATATAAAATTGTTGCTTGCCCAAAATAATTTTCATTCGTGGTGGTGAAACGAGAGCTTTTAGAACGTTATACACAATTACTCTGCAGTGGTTTTGAACCTTTGTTATGTTGCGTGCTCCTCGCCTTTAAGTACTTCCCTCAATTATTGCAAAAGTTTATTTTTTTCTTTTACGAATACATTGCAAAGTTGATTAATTAAAACTCCTTTTCCTAACATTACTTGTATTTTTTTCTAAACCAATTACTTAGCTTTGGTAGAAGTGGATTATTTTGATTAAAATTTTTCTTTGACGATAATTAATTAAATATTTTACA
Organism: Timema shepardi; assembly: GCA_902151425.1. Lineage (NCBI taxonomy): Eukaryota > Metazoa > Arthropoda > Insecta > Phasmatodea > Timematidae > Timema > Timema shepardi. The sequence continues at coordinate 9,668 of CABFVX010008356.1, read as the reverse complement.
TGCCGGGTTATAAAAGCCTATAGACCCATTTTAACTCTGTAAAATTCTGAAAGTGAATATAAAATTCACATTTGAATGAAAACTTATAAAATACATAATAAATTAAAATATTCGGCTTGTATCAAAGAACACTTTCTCTCGACTCTTCAGATAAAGGAAGTAATATAATAAATTATTATTATTATTAGCACCGCGTCTTACTGCCCGTTCGGGTTATACGCACTTATGCTAATGTGTAATGGTAGGGTGATTGTGAGATGAAATGGAGGACCTACAGTTTAACGTGGAATCCGAACCACGGTGGAGGCCTGGCATTCCCCACATTCACAAGATGTCTTGTCAGAGATGAAGGAAGGGTTTGGTAATCAGATAAATCTGTGCCGGGACCGAGGATTGAACCCCGGCCGCCAGCATAGAAGTCTGACACCTTACCCCTAGACCACCAGGTCACCCATTATAATAAAAATTCTAACTCTAGATTTTTATGTATGTCGACGTTTCATGTCCCCCCTAAAGCTTGAATCCGAGAAAGAGATTTTTGCAATGCCATTTTTCAGTCGATCAATCTGTCTGTCTGTTACCGGACCTAAAGCCAAAACTGTTTTAGCGATAGGGCTTAACCTTGGTGTATATGGTTTTCATAAGGTTCCCTATATGGATTTTGGTAACTCGATATTCAACCACAAAATTAAGGGTAGTTCATTTAAGGACAGTAAGAGTAAGAAATATTTTTTTTAAATCAGCTCTATAACGATTTTGATTAGACAATGTTTAATCCGACACCTTAGCTCAGTCAGTAGCGTGTCTGTCTACCGAGCTAAAGGTCCCAGATTCGATTCTCGGCATGGGCGAAAAATGTATCATTGGTGAAATGTGGATTTACACTTTCTCATTGATAAATTAATGATCGGGTATTGGATGTTGTGTCTGTCCTAGTCTTTAGATATAGTATAGGGCATTTGAAGCAACGACAGGCCTATCAAGGCGGCAGTGGTAAATATATGGATTTAATAAAAAAAAACGTACCCAGACCAAAAGCTAGAAACAGTAATGGATGTAAAAATAAATACAAGCACTGTTTAGCATTACAAACCAAATGGCACTTCTCATTTTCCCAGAAAATGTTTAAGGGGATAGGCCTACTTTATACAAGTGGTTACCTCCAATTACGATCATATCTCCGCAATTATTTGAGACACGAAATAACTTACCATTGCAAAGTTGTAGCACTATTAAAAATAAAAATAAATTTTTATTTGAAATACATATTTTTTCTAAACCATTATAGTTTCTTACTTATTGGCGAATGTGTTCTTTAAATTGAAGCCTTGAAAATCGCTAGTTGATTATTATGTTATTTGGTGAACATGGGGGCTAATTTTTTCTTATGATGTTTCTGTGACAGTGTATATTAGTTGATCTATGCTCTTTAGAAAAAAAAAATATTATTTGCTTTTTCCATTATGTCTCTTCAATAATTTTATATAGTCTACGAATTATAAGTAAATGTCTCCATTTTAAGGTAAAGGAGCTAAAATGTTTGTGTGGGTTACTGTTCCATTTATTTTATGATCAAGCTTAAACAGGCCTTTTTTTGTATCGATTTTCCGTGCATTTGTACACTCTGTTTGTTCTTATATGCATACACAAGAGCTTGGTAAAATTTTGTTTATTTTAGTTAAAATTTCATTAATTGCCATTGTTGAAACCACGAACTTAACTAGCCTCTCAGAATCGTTAAAGTGATTTCCACTTCAACAAAACTTTGTGAACTGTATTTTATCTTTGACGGGGTGTAAACTAGCACCAAAAACACCACGAGAAACGGTGACAAAACTACAACAATTACACCGACCATCCTACCTGATTCTCTCATCTAGTCAGTGACTTTCACAGGCCAGGCCGTCTCAACTCTCCACAACTGGCAGCCTAATCTTGGTTGTGGCGTTCACCACCAGGGGCACTCCTTCAGCATACACTTTTGGAGCGTATGAACAGCCATCGTTATCTTAACAATTTCTCTTTTCCAAATTTTTAAATAGCTTTGTAAAGGGGGGAAGGGGGGCGCACGCAACCTGACGGTCCGTGGGCCGTTCACACGTCACCGTGTTAACCGCGAGTTCTTTTAAGGATATTGGGGTACGTTGTTGATTATTTAAGATTAAAAACGCACAGACAATAATCAAGGTTTTGATTATGAAAAATAAAACAACACATACACTGGTAGAATTAAATTAACAACAACTAAACAAGAACTATACAAGTCACTGAATTAAATAATAAGAGTAATAATTAAGTATATACGTTAATAAGAGAATGAGAACACATATAGTGTAATTACATTAAATAAACAAATTAACAACTATAAAACACATTATAAATATTCAGATATTTATAACCATCACAAAGATGTTCATTATTAACACAGTTCACAATAGCAATCAATGTCTACGTGCCCCGTGTAGTCCACTTAAGTCGCCACTTATCCCCGCACACGACACACTGCGCTGACCCACGTTACATAAACTCTGGGTTCGCTTACCCACTCGCCGGACACGCCGACCCACTCACTGGACACGCTTGCCCACTGGCTGGTCACAGGTCCACTCTCAGGCAGGCTAGTTTGGACTCGCTGGTCCAACCTTTTGGCTAGCCTTGAATTGGACTGAAGCTGTCAAGCTATGGTCGGTCGACCTTGTGTGCGTATATATAACTCTTAACTGTGACCCATATATATATGGGTCACGGTTAAGAGTCAGTTAAGAGTCTGGAATTCACCATTTCTAGACTACTGGTTTAGAATAAAACTATCCCATACTCTTCCAGACGTGTCTCCTATCCTCCCCCTTTCCCCTCTAATCCCCCTGTTATGGCAGTGGGATTTACTACATACTTGCTAAACAAGGAGGGAGATAAAGAGAAACAAAGAGCGTAGTTTGGGTAAACAACGAGAAGCGCGCCTGTCCTGTTGTTAGAAACTAATTTCATTACACTATTTTCCTACATAGGGACAGGTAAAGGTACTTACTTCCCAGTTCCCAAGCTATAAACAAAGACTAGAAATTCTTTGCGGTGTGCCGAACTATTTATTTTATTTTGAGTCCAAACTAGAATAATTTTTAAACTAATTTCTAATCGTGTATCTATTTACGAGTATACACAGTGGATTCCGGTTAATTGGTGCTCTGATTAATCGGGGCAGCCGTTTATTTGGGGGCACAATTTGAAGAACAGAAACAAAACAATTATTTAGCCTGAATTTTTTCTTACTATTTGAGCCAACAATCCACTTAATTGTGGCAGTGAAGGTCGTGGTTGAACAATAAACTGTGTGTAGAATAGATGGCGCGCGCGTTCCCAACATGGATACTACGTGGACAGCATTCGAGTCGGTTATTGCGAGGTCGTGGTGCAGGGTGGCTGTATTTGTCCTGTCTCTTGGTAATTGTCTTCTGATAGAAATTATGCTTGCAGCATAGCATTATGTACTATCACACTAAATACTGTACATAATTATGTACACGTCTTGAGGGTCAACAAAGATTAAAAACGGTACTAAACGGTGTACTAGTTATATTTGTATTTTAGTACATGTAATACTCTTGTCAAGATAACCATGTCGGTGACCTGGCGGTCTAGGGGTAAGGTGTCAGACTTCTATGCTGGCGGCCGGGGTTCAATCCCCGGTCCCAGCATAAATTTATCTGATTACCAAACCCTTCCTTCACCTCTGACAAGACATCTTGTGAATGTAGAGAATGCCAGGCCTCCACCGTGGTTCGGATTCCACGTTAAACTGTAGGTCCTCCATTTCATCTCACAATCACCCTACCATTACACATTAGCGTAAGTGCGTATAACCCGAATGGGTAGTAAGACGCGGTGATAATAATAATAATAATAATAATAAGACAACCTTTAAGGATTTGTCACTTCCTTAGGAAATGAAGGCATTCCTTCAACATTAAGATACCTATGCCGAATTTGTTCCTTAAGCAATTTATAGTAACCTTCACTTGATACCTACATTATGATGTACTGTATTTTCACTTTACACATGTACTGTATATTTTGTTTGCTTCTAGCTTTAGTTATTTTAAAATGAATGTTAAATCTTCCCTCAACTGTGTAGAGGCCTACAAAGCGACTTGCATCAATATAGGAAATGGTGTTGTGGTGTTCGGCGGCTCAGTCGCACGTTCGCTAAACATCAATGGCAGAGAATCAATTAATGTAATCACGTGACAAGCTATAAAACCATAACAATATTTCAGCCTCATCGGCGTGGTTTGTTCAGCAATATTTGGAATAACTTTTGACTTTCCTTTTTTAAGCGCGACAAAACCAGCTTGGGATCAAATTTCAAAACCAACCGACGGAATCGGTGCGCGTGCGTTACAAACGGAGATAATAGTAGCCGAATACAACCGTAGTTGTGAAATATCTCGTTAAATTACCCGCTTCAATGGCCGAATTTACTAAGGTGTGAGCGTCACTATCGTGTTAGAATAGCCTGTTGTTGATGAAGAAATGGGGATTCGAATCTCGGTTGGGTCTACTGTTGTTCCCCACTCTACTTCCCCGCAAATTCGGATAGATCACCTCTGCAATAATTCCTTCCTCCTCCCTAAGCGATTAGAGTAAATGTCATAAATGCGTATAACATAAACAGGTAGTACCTAGTAAGACGAGGTGATACATTTTTGAAAAAAACATAACAAAAAAAAAAACATTTGGTTAAATGGAAAGCGCGTGTGTCATTTTTGTTCTGTTTTCATTTGTTTCACGCCAGGCCTCCGCCGTGGTTCGGATTCCACGTTAAACTGTAGGTCCTTCATTTCATCTCACAATCACCCTACCATTTCACATTAGCGTAAGTACGTATAACCCGAATGGGTAGTAAGAAGCGGTGCTAATAATAATAATAATAATAATAATAATAATAATAATAATAATATTTGTTTCACGACACAGCACAATTATTTTAAAACACCCACAGTGATATTTATCTTTAAGATTTGTTTACTCACTAGAAAATAAAATATGTTGGTAATAATTTGTTCTAGTTTGCTTTACAAAGAATTATGGGCCTAAAAACATTTCTGCTAGCGTGTGAATTACCGTGCCACTTAGGCATATTCTCATTTCCAGTGGTATAAATTGACTTTCTCGTGTTAAAAAAAAAGTTTCCTCTTATTTTCAATTGTTAGCATTTGGATACTAGTACATCTTGCTGTGGTTAATTCGTTTATAATATCAAGACACCCACATCTCTGGTCGCACCTTTACAAAGTGGGGTGCCAGCCACGGGATCAAATGTACGAATCACGATCACATCAGTCGTGTACTTACCTAGTGGGAGATAGTGGTCCAGAAGCCATCAATCGATCATGACTTTTATCAGCGATGGTTGTTGTATATTATCTGCCTGGGCGGAAATTAACGACAACTTCAGTCCTGTACAGTCATCTTTGCGTAGACTAGGTCCAAGGTGCGGTATTTTTGACAAAGTGGAAGTTGATATGATGAGATCTTTCAATTGACTGAGAAAATACACAATAGGAAAGGACAGTGTCGTGGACTAGTCCACGACTGGTCAAACGATTCAGGAAAATACCTATATGTATCATTCAACGCTAATACCCATTACAACTGTTAAAAAAAAGACTTAAGTTTACGCGTTTAGTTTGTAGTTAATGCTTCGGACAAACAGATGACGTTGAAATCTAGAAACCGTCAATTTCAAACCGAATTGATATTTTACGCTCTGGCGGACAATTTCTTCGAGTAACATATGGCATGCTTTTCTGGGCCGCATCACACATACAAACAGCTCTCTTTCTTGTCAACAATTTGTAAAAATTTTACTAGATTATTATTTTATAGGCATTAATACTATCTACAGTAGCCCCATGGCTTTTTTGGTGCTGACTGAAAGCTTTGAAAAGTTACCAGACCAAATTATGTATTCCTACGCCAAACCATATGATCTGCAAACACATGTGATTAGTAGCTGTCACTTCTGACAGTCAACATTTAGGTATACACCTAAATGTTGACTGTCAGAAATCAGCTGTGAGCTGTCAGTCAGCACCAAAGAAGCCACGGGGCTACAGTATCAAAGGTAACATCTGAAGATTTTATGATCTGACGTATGAAAATGTGAAAGTAGATATAGTATGTTTTATAGCTGTCAAATAAGGTTTTACCCATGAAAACTAGACTGTAATAGTTATTTTGGTGGTTATTTTGTAGGGTCTACCATTATTGTTTCACTTTAAATCATATATTCTGAATTAAGTACGAAGATCTCACCCATGTGTAAGCAGGTTTGAAAATATCCCCTTCTGGCTACTGGGGAGACACAATCAAGACATTCTCCATTGTCCTCTGAGTGACTTTATCTCAAAATGTTACGTGGATGTGACAACCAATTCTTCCTTACACGACTTTCCGTCTCTGACGTCAACTGGAAGAATAAAATGGGTTTGTTCCGTTACTTCCCCTACGGTAGGAATTCAGTTCTAGCGTCTGTTGATAAAAGTCAATCGACCTAGTGCTTACCTTGTATTGCGTTGACGTAAATTCCGCCCCGAAGATTGTATGACCATCTAGGTCGTCTGTAAATTTCACCCCATCACTAGCAAAGGTGGTGTGAATTCCATCCCATATTGAATTTATTTTTTAAATAACATTTCGATTTAATCTAACACAACTTCAGTTCTAAAATTTGTAATAACTTCGTAGGAGAAAAATATTTCGAGCTTGATAAAGCCTATTTTGGCAAAATCTTCTCTGTATAAACCCACTTCATTTTTTTTTTAACAAATTGGAAATATAATACGAAACACTTGAACTATCTTTCTAATATTGTGTATTATAGCTTCGGAAAAAACGTTCATAAATGAATTTTCAATAAACTACCCTTATAAAAACAAACACATTGCAATAATAAAAAGATTAAGAAGTCTTGATTTATAAACTTTAAATCAAATCGTATAAATATTTTTAACAAATTTCAAATTTAAATAATCACTCATTGTAAGTTTTTCTAAAACTATTTGTAAAAATAAAAACTTTTTATTTATCATGAAAATAAGCCATTCCCAGATACCCAGTTTGAACTAAATTTTTAAGTTCAATTAAAAAAAGTTATATTTTGTGTAGTTTGTCGTAGTTAAATTACTATCATACTAATTTATTTTATAGAAATAAAGATGCACTATTCCGTATAATGAAAAATAGTCGGCTGATATCGATTTTAAACTAAATCAATAGAGATATTTTCAAAAATATTCAAAATTTACAAAAATCTAAATTCAGTTATCTACTTTGGATTTATTTTTTTTGTTTGAAAAACCAATATATCATACAATTTACTATGTAAAAAACTTAACGTATACCCATTTTGAACCAATTCACTGGAGAAATCCTTTGAAATATTAAAATTTAAAAAAACGTCATCCGTAAACAAGGTACCCTTGAATGAATTAACCCCCAAAAAAAAGTATAGATTTTTATCCAAATATATCTTACTTTCGATAATCACTCGTCATTAAACCACCCTTTAGCGAATTTTTACCTAATATCAAGTATACGGTGTTATTTGTCATGTCAAACAATTCAGAGATACTCAATTGAAACCAAATCTTTAGAGCTATTTTTAAATAGGTTTTTCAAGATTTTGAAAGCCAGGCTTCAGTATACTACCCATACATGAGTATTTTCACCAAAAACAAATATACGGTGCTATTTGTCATACCACACAATCCCCAGATACACATTTTAAACAAAATTGTTGGGGACATTTTCCAAATATTTTGAATTTGACCATATTTCCCATCAGTAAACTACCTTTCAACGATTGCTTGCCCAAAAATAATAATAACAGTGCTATTGATAATGTCAAAAAAATCTTAGCTATGCATTTTAATCAAAATTGTTAGATCCTTTTTCGAAAAATTTGTAATTCAGAAAATCACTCATCAGTAAACTACCCTTGATTTGAGGACAGTGTTAAAATAAAATAAAGTCTAAATACCCTCTTTGAACAAAACCCATTAAACCTTTTTGGATCCGTGGCCAAGAACATAAATATTTGGTCCAAAAAGGAATGAGGCCACTGAAGAATGGAGGAGATTATATAATGATGAGCTACATACCCAGTACTTATTACAAGACATCAAGTCTCATAGATTACAGTGGGGAGGACATGCAGCTCTAATAGGAGAGTCTAGAACCGTGTTTAGGGTATGGACTGGCAAACAAAATGGGAAGAGACCATTGGGACGCAGATGGGAGGATAACATTAGATTATACCTGAGAGAAATAGGCTATAATGAGGTGGACTGGCTAGAACTAGCTCATAATAGGGATACGGTAAATGAGGGTGACTGGATAGAACAGCTCTGGATAGGGTGTAATAAGGTGGACTGAATATAACCAGCTCAAGATAAGGATAGGTGGCGTTCTTTTGTTACTGTGGCAATGAAATTTCGAGTTCCTAGTGCCATAGAGTAAGTAAGTAGTACGTATTATTTATACCAATTATTATGTGATGAATAAAATCTTACTACTATCGTTTTACTGTGTCTGTCAATAATGGTAATATTCCTTTCTATGCCTATCTCTCTCGCTTCATATTGCGAGTAAATTTGATTATATTTGTTAAGAAATATCTATTTTCGATGTTGTCAAAGAGGTGTATTATAAATTTTTCTTGTGTAATTTTCTCGGTGAGTATTGATGTTCAAAAAAGACAATAAATAATTGTCACTTTGTGTAAAGTTTTTAAAATTCTAATTGAAGTATGTATGATCGTTTAGACATTTATTATTCAGTAAATTGAAGTTCAACAAACAAATCATGACAAATATTCAGTCATTGAGGAGTAATTATTTAAAAACGATAAAGAATTTTTTTAGAACTAATTTATTTTTGTTGTTGTATATTTGATCTGATTAGTAGAGTCGTATAATGTGATTTTGTTGAAATAAGTGTTTTACATGTTACTAAATTGTTATATTTAATTTTATATCGTTTATTATTTTCACCATTCTTAAATCTAAGGGAGGATTAGGGAGGGACGCAATTTACATAGCACCGTTATAACGATGGGACAGAATTCACATAAGAGTTTATATTGATAGGACAAAAATACACAAGAGCTTATAATGATGGGACGGAGCTTACATCAAAAATGCAAATGGAACAAAATTCACCAAAACCACCTCTGTTGCACAGTAGCAGAACTAAAGGTGGAATTTAGGGTGGAAATTTGACCAATTTTTGTGAAGATGACTGTGCCTAGTTAATATTATACTATCGCAGAATAACCTAAAATAAGTAATTTTGGTGATCGTGCAAATAAATGGATTAATGAAAGAAAAAGAGACATACGTAAAAATATCTTTAATAATATTGTTTGTATTGGTACTATCAACATAAGGGTCACTAATGTCAATATTTAAGGGGATACTTAAGAATATGGTAGTTAAAAATAAATGTAACTGTAAAACAGCTAAACTAAAACAAATATTTATCAAATACATTTATACATCATATTTTTAAATCCACTTTAATTTCACCCAGACGATATTTGAAGTAAGTCTAATCCTGATATTCCAGGTCAGAAGCAGTGGTGCACCCAGGGCGGGGCGAAGGGGGGG
>CABFVX010008355.1:0-15671 GCA_902151425.1 Timema shepardi | reverse complement strand
GTCGAGGAAACCCGACAACGTCGATTTCTCTGATGTACAGTCAGATTCAACTAAAGCCTGGTCCACGCGCAACGTTGCACTTTAAGTTGTGTCCACACGCTACAGTTTTCAGCACCGTTTTCCCCCACTCAGTCCTGGAGAGTCCATCGTCTGGTCTGTTTTTGCAATTTGTCTTGCAAAAATGTACCGCGGCTACAAACTAACCTAGCCCCCGACCTCCGCCCCCTTAAAAGAACAAACGCCACTTACCCCATTTTACCAGGATGTCAGCACCTAATTATGAACACTCCGCGCACATCAACAGAGAGCACCGCTTATCGTTCTAGTTTGACAAGGAAACAAGAATGAAGTCACGAAGTGGCGTTTGACACCTGTTCGCTTATCTCCGAGCTCAAGACGCTGCGCAGGCGCTAAAGTTTGGGGAAAGGAGTGAGAAGTGCTATCACGTGTATCCCTACCCCCTCATGGTCATCCTCACGACGTTGTGCGCAGGCGCTAAGGCTTGGGGAAAGGAGCGAGAAGTGCTATCACGTGTCTCCCTACCCCCTTATGGCCATCCTCACGACGTTGTGCGCAGGCGTTGGTGAGAGATCCATTTCTGACTTGCCCTGAATGACTTTATTAGTCATGTGATATCACCCTACCAATTTCCCACGCTGTTCAAACTCTAATATAAGCTAGTACCCAGAATGATAGGTTTTAGGGACCTACCAACATGTAAGTGATCGGTTTTTGGATATGGTTTTTTAAAAATATAATAATATAATTTTTATTGAAACTAGGCATCACTTAAATCCATTCAAAATTATGTAGGGCTTAAATTTGGTTATTTTTTGACATATTTATTTATACTATTTTACTAAATTAAATTTCTTTTGTAATTAGGATTTGTTTTGGATACTGACATATTAGGGTTTTAAACCTTTTGGGATTCGAGTTCGGGTGATTTACTCTCAAGTAAATATTATTTAATTTAACCTTTGAACGCTATCTTGCACTTAATTTTTTTTTCTATATGTTTACTGTTGAAGTAAGTCCAAGCGTAACTAATGATGTTTCGTATCATGTTCTTGACATTCAATGTTATTGGGAAACACATTAGATGTTTTTATTATGTTAGGAGTCGGGAATCCCCCTGAACAACGGTACATTAGTACTGGATAATCTTTCACAAATTGGGCCACCAATGATGCAGCCCGGACGCGCAATATTATTATTGAGTAAATGAGAATTATCGACTTCCACTTTGTATATTTTAAATCACAAATTTAACAGATAAAACATGAGTACGGTTATTTATTTTAAGAAACTTTTGGTTTTAAAATGTTTATTGTTAGAGAAAACCGACATAACATTGTTCTTAGCAATGAATGGGGAAAACATTTTGAACACCGGTCTGAACATATATACAGAAAATCTATACAAATACGGAGGAAATTTGTAATATTTTCAAAAAAAAATTAAATAGATTAAAAAAAAAGCTATTAACTTGTGATTTAATTCCAGTATCAAAGTTTACACACACACACACACACACANAACAAAATTAAACGCCTAGCAACACTGAATTTATAACTTAACGGAAATAGGCAAAACTTCACAGAGCTGTTGAATCTAGAATGAGAAGAAGGTTGCGCATTTTGTATTTTTTTTTAAATTTCTATCAGTCTTCTGTCTCTGTCACACTTCTAATTAATTTCCCTCCACCTCACCTGGCAATTTTCTCCCGTAAGAAATATTCAGTTCACCGACCGCGATTCAATCTCTTGAGGGAGTGATTGCTTTCTAAAATAATATTTTATTTATTTGAGATATTAAAACATGCACTTTCTGAACCGATTGGTTATATATCAACACACTAGAATTTCTATGATCGAGAGCGAAAGAGCCTTCCAATTTGGTCGGGAAAGATGTTTTCGCGTACCCTTCAGGATTATTTTTACACGCCCCAATCTACACGGGACTGACGGCTTTACTTACCCTTTGAAGGAGGTTGTGCCGCGGATTTTTATCGCCCAATAAAACCCCATCCACACCGGCTGGGCTTGAACCAACAAACATCGGGTTCTGAGGCGATCACTTTACATCAAAACCACCGAGGTCAATGGCCTCTTAGAGAATATCGATTCTTTTACTTTAAACATGGATAACATTATACCATATTATGTGTGTTAGTGTGTTAGTTGCGGATCACGTGAATTGGCGTAGGAATACATTAAATTGGATATAGTTACTTATTTAGCTGGCTGATTAGACTCTTCTTATTAGAATCGGACTGTGAGAACTCTCACAAAGTGTGTGTGTGTGTGTGCTCACAACTCAAATTGTAATGGGTTTAAGGTGCAGCAGAATGGAGCGCGAGTAATTGTACAGTTTTCATAGCGTCACATTATTTTTGTCAAAATAAATCAAATATTTCTCCAGTAGCAACATAGAGTTTAGTTTTCTGCACATTCTAATATCAACATATCTTGAATATCTGTCAAGGGTGTCCTGGAATTTGGTCAAAACTTTTTCTCTTTATTTAAAAGGTTTTGACCAAATTCCAGGACACCCTCGACAGATATTCAATAACTTTTGATACTAGAATGTGCATAAAACTAAACTTTACGTTGCTACTGGAGAAATATTTGATTTATTTTGGCCAAAAAAATTTAGTGCTATAAAATCTGTAAATATTTTGCGCTCCCTTCGGCCGCACCATAGGAGACAAACGTTTAATTTTCTTCGTTTCTTGGCAAACATGGCTACTCACAATAAATGAAAAATGATTACTGAGGTGTTTGAAATAGTGTTACCTAGATGTAAACTCTACTTTAAAAAAATAGTTCAATTTGAAGAAACTGATCACCGCGTTTCAAAATGTTTCTATTTTCAGCAACATTTTACTATCTATAATAAACATAAATTCAAAATATATTTCAACGACATACCATAAACATTCAAATATTAACTACATTGATGTGCTTTGTTACCTTCCAAAAGCCTTTGACAAATTAATTTTTTAATCAAATTAAATGAAAAATCTATCCAGCTACTTAAAGTAAACAATTGGTTAAGAAACTTGTATATTACAAACACGAAAAAAAAACTTAGTGTAGAACCTGATTGCCAAACCCTTCCTTCACCTCTGACAAGACATCTTGTGAATGTGGGGAATGACAGGCCTCCACCGTGGTTCGGATTCCACGTTAAACTGTAGGTCTTCCATTTCATTTCACAATCACCCTACCATTACACATTAGTGTAAGTGCGTATAACCCGAACGGGTAGTAAGACGCGGTGCTAATAATAATAATAATAATAATAATAATAATAATAAATCTTAGTGAAGAGAATCCTGCATCGAACACGCCAAAGAATTCAACAAAAACCTCCTTTAGATTTAGGTTCAAACAAACCATCGGCCACTCCAACGCGTCGAATGGAGACCAAATCCTTTGGGAGTGGTTTGGGACACACGAATCTAGTTCTGAAAGCATCAAGTTGGCAATGCTGTCCTTTCCCACACCCTCCGCCAGTTTTACGCCGAGGGGGGTCGCGCGCCGTTACTCCATCTAGTTCCAATTTCCGGTCCAAGAGAGGAAGTGACTTTGAAAGCGCTAATTCTGTTGATGGGTAACGAAGTTAGCTCGTTAGTTCCAACTAGTGTAGGTGCCACGTGACGTGACGGTCCCGACACTTACAAACAGGGGAGATAATTAGTGCTAGTCTAATTGGGGGGAAAGTCGGGCTAATGGCTCACAACATTTTTTGACGCTCTTGGGAAATCAAAACAGCTATTTATTTATTTTATTTTTCCCCACCATGGTTTAGTACCCGTTTTGGTCACACACATGCCTTGATTATGATGGAGCTCACTTCGGTGGCCACATGGTCTAAGGTGCTACTATCGCAGTAGACTAAGATTGACAATGACGGGGAGATCGAGGTTCGAATCTCGGTCGGGTGAACTTGGGGTGGTTTTTCCTAAATGGTTTCCCACTCTCCCTCCACGCAAATGCGGGTTCACTTCATCTAATTCATCCTTCCCAATTCCTATTCCGTTAGCGTAATTAGTACTTAAAAGCAAATAACCCGAACGGATAGTAAGACGCTGTGCTAAATAATAATAAAGTTCTCGATACATTATTTCGTGTATTTAAAGGACACAAAAATTGGCTTTTAATGGCGTTAAAGTTTCCTCACGTGATCGGCTGAAAATGTCAGTGAGATCAAAACAGTTTCCAACCCGTGAGTTAGACCATTCTACCCCCGGTGAGACTAGTTGGATAGTTTTTTGAACCACAAAACTTACTACCTGTCCGGGTTGTACGAAAATTATAAGTTATTAAGTTGCCGAAATGTATGGATGTCTATATTTTATTCCCGCATCGGTGAGAATAAACGCTAAGCTCATCTAGTCTTTATTTGCCAGTTACAGAAAGTTTGGGGTTCGAATCTCATCTTGGCGTGGAGACCATGCTTTATTTTCATAAATCGTTAGCGGTAAAGTGTCAGACTTCTGTTCTGGGGGTCTGGGGTTTAATCCTCGGTCCCGGCAGAGATTTATCTGATTACCAAACCCTTTCCTTCACCTCTGACAAGACGTGTATTAATCACAACTTGTGAATGTTGAGGAATGCCAGTTCTCCACCGTGGTTCGGATTCCACGTTAAACTGTAGGTCCTCCATTTCATCTCACAATCACCCTACCATTACAAATTAGCGTAAATGTAAGTAAGTAAGTACGTATAACCCGAACGGGTATTAAGACGCGGTGCTAATAATAATTATTCCTAAATCGTTCTCCATACACATAAGCAAATTCGGGTACATTTGCTCTAAATTCTATTTTTAGCGTCCTTAGTTCATTAGTGTAGTTAAATACAAATAATCTGGTAAGTAGACGGGACTCAACAAATCTTTATTGGCTCTATTTAAAACTTGTGTTTCTTTAGGTTATGAATTATTTTGACAGCTTATATGGTCTAGTGGTCAGAATTCCTGACTAAAAACCTACAGGTCCCACGTTCAATCCCCGACGCTTCCAAAATATATCTGGTGAAGCAGTGATTCTGTAACAAGGTCAAACCTTCCCTCATGAGGACAAATGATGAGCTACTTGAATAAATAAGTAGCAGCTTCGGTTCAGAAAACTGAGATTAACGGCAGAAGGGCTCGTTGTGATGACTACATGACACCCTATATTCATACAAAATGACACTATCATCGCCAACAGACGGCGGATGCTTAGTCAGTACGGTTAAATTGCGTAATTATTATTATTATTATTATTATTATTATTATTATTATTATTATTATTATTAGCACCGCGTCTTACTACCCGTTCGGGTTATAAGCACTCACGCTAATGTGTAATGGTAGGGTTATGGTGAGATGAAATGAAGGACCTACAGTTTAACGTGGAATCCGAACCACGGTGGAGACCTGGCATTCCTCACATTCACAAGATGTCTTGTCAGAGGTGAACGAGGGGTTAGGTATTCAGCTAACTCTTTGCCGGGACCGAGGATTGAACCCCGGCTGCCAGCATAGAAGTCTGACACCTTACCCCTAGACCGCCAGGTCACCAATTGCGTAATGACGCCATGGTGTTTATGAACTATGTTACTAATATTCTTCATATTTGAAAATATGTAAGCTTATTTTATTTATTTCTTTTTGCCTCCTATACACACGTGTATGAGAAAGTTTGTATAGTCTTATGGGACCGGTTTATTACTTATCTGCGCTGAACAGATGAGTATTAGCGTCCGTTTATCGACAAAAAGCTAAACAAATTCAATATTTACCATAAAAATCGGTGAAACTACGTTCGTTCAAGCGTTTCGTTTTATATCCATTGTCTTCTTTGGCTTAGAAAATTATCTGTCAAGCGCTTCGCTCGACCATCACCGTCAATTGTTTGCCTGGTTGGTCGTGAACGCTTTCAGATTGTGCACAAATCAGCTCGCAGAAAGGCAAACCGTTCGTTCCGGTGTTGTTTTAAAAAAAAATCATTTCCTCCCACTCCACATTTTTTGTTTGTTTTATTTTTGTTACTTTCTATTTTTTTGTCTCTATGGTTCTTCGTAAGTTTCATTTGGTAACGATTGAAAATGTGTGATTGTTTATGTGTGTGTGTGACTTATTAAAAATAAAAATACCAAAAAAAATTCTGACGGATAAACTTAGTGAAAAGGAAAAAAAAGAGAAAATCCAAATGTTTTGTTCTATTTCTGTCTGAATCAATAACGGTATGGTAGAGAACGGGTTTTTAAATAATCATCGGCATTTTTAACTGGTATTTATTTGTATTCCTAAATATATTTTTAAGTGGGTCGGTAATTATATGTAAATTTTTTTTAACACCGTGTCTTACTGCCCATTCGGGCTATAAGCTTATGTACTAATTAAGTTGTGATGGTTTTAGGGTTTAGGAAGGTTATATTTATAGGAAATCTATCCGTTTTTAGCGTGGAAAATCATTTTAGAAAAAACTACCCTCAGTACGCGCGAGCAAGATTCGAACCTCGATCTCCCCATCATCGACAGTCTATTCTGCTGAGAGACTGATACCTTAGACCATGTGGCCACCGACGAGTGTTATATTAAAGTGATTAAGGGGTACGAAACTTTTTCAATACTTTTTTTTTCCAAATACTTAGTTATTTCCAACAGACCATTGACCAAATATTATGAATAAAATATACAAGAGATATTAAAAGGGTCATATTTTATGTAAATACATCGGAGATTTCTTTTTTTATGACCCGCCTCGGTGGCGTAGTTGGCTAACGCGCTTGGCGTAGTTGGCTAACGCGTTTGTCGTGTTGAGCTCGACTGTTGAGGACGGGGAGATCGAGGTTCGAATCTCGGTCGGGTGAAATTGGGGTGGTTTTTCCTAAATTGTTTTCCACTCTCCCTCCACGCAAATGCGGGTTCACTTCCTCTAATTCAACCTTCCTAATCTATTAGAGTAATTAGTACTTAAAGCGTATAACCCTAACGGGTAGTAAGACGCGATGCTAAATATTATTAATATTATCTTTTTTTTATCAAACATTTTTTTGTAATACACAAAATGTAAGTTACGTAAAAATATATGCGATTTTGTGACGATGTGTGATAAATGTAAAACTATAATAATATAATAGATACTCTGCACCACAGAGACTTTCTTGCTCCTTTGTCTGGAAAAGGACTTGAAAATAGAAAAATATGTGAAACGAAATAATATACATGGCTGTAGAAACATTCTACTAAAGCGCATAAATGAAATAATATACACCGCTACATAAATATATTTATTCTGTTCATCAATGAGCATAACAATAAAGTTCCCCAGAATGTGGGGAATGCCAGGCCTTCACCGTGGTTCGGATTCCACGTTAAACTGTAGGTCCTCCATTTCATCTCATAATCACTCTACCATTACACATTAGCGTAAGTGCGTATAGCCCGAACGGGTAGTAAGACGCGGTGATAATAATAATAATAATAATAATAATAATAATAATAATAATAATAATAATAAAGTTCCCAGGCCTCGATTTATAAAAATGTATTTGTCAATATCTCGGAAACTATTGGTTTTATAAAAAAATACATTTCAAATAAAGTTTTTAATTTTTAATAGTACTACAACTTTATAAAGTTTAGTTATATATTTATTATCTTAAAGATTTGTTGAAAAACGATCAAAATTGGAAATTTTACCTATTTAAAGTACCTTTAAACTCATTTTAATGGGAGAATTAAAATTTCCATTTTTATTTTTATGTTAAACTTTGTTATGGATATGACATTTAATAACATTTATAAGTGCAAATTTCGAAAAAAAAATTGATGGTTCATCATTTCACCCTTAAGTAAACTACCCTCGATTTGAAGTTTATACATCGAATTACAAAAATTCCAAGGCAGAACTTTTTAAAAAAAAAACAACTACATAGCAAGTTTGATCAAGATTGGTAAATTGGTTTCGGCTCTAATCCAAGATACATATGTGAGAAATTATAACGATAAGAGACGTCACAACTTGAATAAATCAAGTTAATTGCTTTGTTGGCCACGTGGTCTAACGCGCTACCCTCGCAGTAGACTAGACTGCTAATGACAGGTGAATCGAGGTTCGAATCTCAGTCGGGTGTATTAGGAATGTTTTTTTTTTCAAAATTGTTTTCCATTCTCCCTCCACGCGAATATACCTACTCTAAATATAACCTCCCTAGCCCCCAAAATCATTATTGTATTCTGTAAATAAGCTTAAAGCCCGAGCGGGTAGTAAGACGCGTTGCAAAATAATTAATTTAAAAAAGCCATATTTAATTACTCGCTTTGCTCGTTGGGGGCTCCGCCCCTAGACCGCCAGGTCACCTATAAGTGGATGTAAACTAATGTAATTCCAGAACAGTTTTTTTATAGGTCTTACCGTTTAGCCACAAGAGACCTCCAAAGAAAGGTCTGCATAGACTTTAAAGTTGCTCCGTAATTTTGATATTTTTTCGGGTGTTAAAAATTTTTTTTTTTAAATTCTTGTAATTTTCCTGTCGGTTACAGGCTAGAAGCTATAAGTTTGGCAAATGTCAAGTTTCTATCTCATCTGGAGGTGGGTAAACATTAATGTCGGTGAGTGAGTCAGCCGTGTGGCCTTATAGTAGTGTAATATAGCTCAGCTAATATGTTGACATTGTTAACATTAGTATGAATCAGAGGTGGCCTGGCGGTCTAGGGGTAAGGTGTCAGACTTCTACGCTGGCGGCCGGGGTTCAATCCTCGGTCCCGGCAAAGATTTATCTGATTACCAAACCCTTCCTTCACCTCTGACAAGACATCTTGTGAATGTGGGGAATGCCAGGCCTCCACCGTGGTTCGGATCCCTCGTTAAACTGTAGGTCCTCCATTTCATCTCACAATTACCCTACCATTACACATTAGCGTAAGTGCGTATAACCCGAACGGGTAGTAAGATGCGGTGCTAATAATAATAATACTAATAATAGTATGAATCAGATTCACCTAAATATGCATAGAGCCAACATAATGTGGGAATTTTCCCTTTTACGTTTATATAGACTATACATTCAAATAGGAGTTTGTCATATTTAATATGAATAACGCCTCAAATGCTGTACTCAAACATCCGACAATTCACTTGAATTTTGAATTTTCCCTTTTAAGCATTTTAATATACCCTGGCATACAAAACGAGCAAATGGAGCGGTTTCCCCTTTTTCAGTTTTGAATACAAATGAGTACTGTACCCCCCTCGACCTCCGTTTACATACAGGCTGGCAAACATTTACTTTAAAAAATACTCAACACGACATACATATTAATGTATATTTTCCAATACCGTAGCGCCTAGTAAGTGTTTTACATGTTCGAAAAAAAGGTGACTTTGTTTACTTTGTATCTGGTTGAACGTATGAGTACAAGTAACTGTTATTATTATTATTATTATTATTATTATTATTATTATTATTATTATTATTAGCACCACGTCTTACTACCCGTTCGGGTTATACGCACTTAGCCTAATGTGTAATGGTAGGGTGATTGTGAGATGAAATTAAGGAACTTCAGTTTAACGTTGAATCCGAACCACGGTAGAGGCCTGGCATTCCCCACATTCACAAGATGTCTTGTCAGAGGTGAAGGAAGGGTTTNGAATCCGAACCACGGTGGAGGCCTGGCATTCCCCACATTCACAAGATGTCTTGTCAGAGGTGAAGGAAGGGTTTGGTAATCAGATAAATCTTTGCCGGGACCGAGGATTGAACCCCGCCCTCCAACACAGAAGTCTGACACCTTACCCCTAGACCGCCAGGTCTCCCAAGTAACTGTTGTCTTTACTTTTAAATGCAGTTCAATTTTCGGAACTGTTGTCTAGTGTAAAGTGAAAACTTTTATACAAGTTGAGTATCGTAACACCATATGTCAGCTTTCATTTGAGCTTCTTTTTTAAAAAAAAATTTCCTTATCGATAAACCACAACTGATTTTATTTAGTTTTATCCCTACCAGGTTTGGAAAATTATGTCTAGTTGGATTTTTTTCTTGTTAAAGCAATTTTATATATATCTTAATCACACACGGCTTTGTTGAAAAAAAAGTATATTATTATTATTATTATTAGCACCGCGTCTTACTACCCGTTCGGGTTATACGCACTTACGCTAATGTGTAATGGTAGGGTGATTGTGAGATGAAATGGAGGACCTACAGTTTAACGTGGGATCCGAACCACGGTGGAGGCCTGGCATTTCACACATTCACAAGTTGTGATTAATACACGTCTTGTCAGAGGTGAAGGAAGGGTTTGGCAATCAGATAAATTTATGCCGGGACCGAGGATTGAACCCCGGCCGCCAGTATAGAAGTCTGACAACTTACCCCTAGACCGCCAGCTCACAATAAAAAAAAAGTATAACAAATCTCATAGGAAGGTTTATGATAGAACATTAATTTTACTGTATATTGTTGAATGTATTTTTTTTCCCCAAGCAAAGTTATTATAATCTAATCAATACTCTGCTAGTGCAGTGGTTTGCACTAACGGATCTGGTGTCTTGAGAGATCATGGAGGAATGAAATGTAGTATTCGTTTATCCAAGATGTAGATTGGTTACATTTTATCTTCACATGAATTCACTGAAAGTTCACCCAGTGCACTCTTGTGCCATGTTTTTGTTCTAATTGCTATGGAGTTTTCGAATATTTATGAAGAAATGTGTCTTGGGCAAGGATAAAATACCAGGGTAGCTCAGTTAGTACACTGGATATCATCTCTGAGGAAACTGCGTGGTTACTTTTGGGAAACAGAGTTGTCATTCTTACCCCAGCACACCACCTTCAGACATAACTGAGATCAAAGAGATTTGGCCAGTAGCTCCTTCTTAACCCAGCACACCACCTTCAGACATAACTGAGAGTAAAGAGATTTGGCCAGTAGCTCCTTCTTAACCCAGCACACCACCTTCAGTCATAGCTGAGAGCAAAGAGTATTTGGCCAGTAGCTCCTTCTTAACCCAGCACACCACCTTCAGACATAACTGAGAGCAAAGAGATTTGGCCAGTAGCTCCTTCTTACCCCAGCACACCATCTTCAGACATAACTGAGAGCGAGGAGATTTGGCCAGTAGCTGCTTCTTAACCCAACACACCACCTTCAGACATAACTGAGAGCGAAAAATCCCCCTCCCCTCTAAAAACCTGCAGTTCCCTCAGGGGTGATATTGGGTATAGAGAAGTGAAGAAGTTATTTCAAAATCTCACCATCCGATTCTCAGTATAATTAGATATTATACAAAAATACAAAATATGAATTATAGCCTAAACTCTTTCATAAATTATGTATGCATTGTGTACTGAAACAATTTGTCTGATTTCAAAATTAAATTGATTTCTATTAAATAAGGATGGATTTTATAAACCTCAAGAATATTCGAGATACGAGGGTTTTCGTTAAAGTATCGGATTTAATATTAAAGAAAAATTTGTTCAAAATATTGATTTGTAATCTATTTTAGAGCTTTACCACTGCTTAATTTTTGTTTATCTGCAACTTAATTCAAGTAAAAGCTTAACTAGCAGACCCCAAACCATTAATGTAACACTTAAATGGGTGTATGAATGTTATAAAGTTGGGTACACACGACACGACTTCTTATACAATAAGTTGGGCAAAGCAGATCTTGTACAATCTTTGGTGTTCACACACGCGACGCCATCTCTAGGATACCATTTCTTTCACAACTTTTGTACAAAAAGTAATTTTGTCGTGTGCAACGACCTTGATGAATGCATTTCAACAGCAAAATGTTGACATTTAATTACTGTATTTCTTTTCTTATTTTTTTAAATGCTTTAGTTCTATTTACTATTATTATTATTATTATTATTATTGAATATTACTACCCGTTCGGGTTATACGCACTTACGCTAATGTGTAATGGTAGGGTGATTGTGAGATGAAATGGAGGACCTACAGCTTAACGTGGAATCCGAACCATGGTGGAGGCCTGGCATTCCCCACATTCACAAGTTGTCTTGTCAGAGGTGAAGGAAGGGTTTGGCAATCAGATAAATCTGTGCCGGGACCGAGGATTGAACCCCGGACCCCCAGCACAGAGGTCTGACAACTTACCCCTAGACCACAAGATCACCCCCTATTTCTTCTTAAGTTGATATTTTTGTAAATACAAGTCACGGATTAGAATCCCATATTATGGATTAGTAAAATAGCTATACTTATACCCAGTTCTTCCTTCCAGAAGTAAAATGGTTGATAGTCACTTGTTGCGACGTGAAGATTGATTAGTGAACTGGTTAACTAACTTGGCAAAATCCTTCAATTACGTAATATTTAGAGAATGGATTGTTGTAGATGGAATTCAAGGAATCACGTTCGTACCACCAATTGCAGAACCTATTATTCTGAGCAATTCAATGTGGGGATTTTCCACTGCAGATTTCTCCGGTTTAGATTGTTTCAACATCAACAGCGATGGAGGGGGTGTTTTTTTAATCGAGCGGTTTGTTGGTTCTCCCCTAGGGAACTGACGAGATAGGTGAAATATACTAGGGTCGCCGGACGGAGGCGGCCTCTTATAAGATTATTATTATTAGCACCACGTCTTACTACCCGTTCGGGTTATACGCACTTACGCTAATGTATAATGGTAGGGTGATTGTGAGATGAAATGGAGGACCTACAGTTTAACGTGGAATCCGAACCACGGTGGAGGCATGGCATTCCCCACATTCACAAGATGTCTTGTCAGAGGCTCTTATAAGAATTAGCGCACACATGGTGGTATGGGCCCCCGGTACACACAACACAATTTATCGTATACAATTTTGTACAAATAGTTGTACAATGTTTTGATAACTTAATTTTTTTTATAGCACCGCGTTTTATACTACCTGTTCGAGTTACGCTTATGTACTAATTATGCTAATGAGTTAGGGGATTATATTTATAGGAAGTGTACCTACATTTGCGTGGAGAAAGAGTGGAAAACCATTATTAAAAACCCCCTCGGTACACCCGGCTGAGATTAGAACCTTGATCTTCCCGTCATCGGCAGTCTAGTCTACTGCGAGAGTTGCGCGTTAGACCACGCGGCCGGTGAAGCGTGTAAGATGTACAAATAAAATTGTTGGTGTAGGTCGTGTACAGTAGCCCCGTGGCTTCTTTGGTGCTGACTGACAGCTCACAGCCGACAGCTCACAGCCGACAGCTGACAGTCAACATTTAGGTATATACCTACATTTTGACTGTCAAAAGTGACAGCTGCTAAACATATGTTTTTGCAGATCATCTGGTTCGGCGTAGGGATACGTAATTTTGTCTGGTAACTTTTTTAAAGCTGGTCAGTCAGCACCAAAGAAGCCATGGGGCTACTGTACTACTTCCCATGAGGCCTAAAATATCTCTTAGTCCGCACAATATTATTCATCGTCTGAAGGATATATTGTATCAATCAACAACTGTGTGAAATATATTGCGCAACATAGCTTTAGTCATATACAAGATTTCAAGATGGAAGCATGCCAACCTCAACAAGTGTGTCACCCACTTCGCTGGCCGCATGGTCTAAGGCGCTACTCTCGCAGTAGACTAGACTGCCGATGACGGGGAGATCAAGGTTCTAATCTCAGCCGAGTGTACCGAGGGTTTTTTTGTTTCCAAATTTGTTTTCCACCCTCACTTCACGCAACTGTGGGTTTACTTCCTATAAATATATAACCTCTCCAACCCTTAAACCCACTAGCATAATTAGTGCATAAGCGTATATTATTATTATTATTAGCACCTTTTCTTACTACCCGTTCGGGTTACACACATTTACGCTAATGTGTAATGGTAGGGTGATTGTGAGATGAAATGAAGGACCTACAGTTTAACGTGGAAATCCGAACCACGGTGGAGGCCTGGCATTCCTCACATTCACAAGATGTCTTGTCAGAGGTGAAGGAAGGGTTTGGTAAACAGATAAATCTGTGCCTTGACCTAGGATTGAACCCCAGCCGCCAGCACAGAAGTCTGACCCCTTACCCCTAGACCGCCAGGTCACCGACCATAAGCGTATAACCCGGAAGGGCAGTAATACGTGGTTCTAAAAAAAAAGTATAGTCTCAATACGTTAATAATACACAAAAACAGTCAGGGTTTATATAAAATACATTTACGTTCGTTTAAAATGTTTATATATGAGTCAAGCCCACGGCACGACTCTTTAAATTCCCCAAAAGCAGTTTCCATCGCATGAAGCCTTGGTCACAATCGGGACGATCCAAATCCAGGCGTAAAACAAGCAATAAATAACATCACGCTATACTGTTGCTCTAAAAAAAAAAACACCCAACAGATTAAAAGTCGTCGTACCCAGATGAAAAATCGGCTATGTCACATTTTTTTTACTTCGACATCACAGGGTTTGTATGAATCCCAGAGAGAGAGAGAGTTCAGGCATTTTATGAATTTTGTGCGTCTTTATAACTCAATACTTATTTTTTAAAGATCACAAATCCCATTTCCTTAATTCATCTGTAATAATAATAATATTTAGCACCGCGTCTTACTACCCGTTCGGGTTATACGCTCTAATTACTAATTACTCTAATGGATTAGGAATTGGGGAGGTTGAATTAGAGGAAGTGAACCCGCTTTTGCGTGGAGGGAGAGTGGAAAACCATTTAGGAAAAAACACTCCCCAGTTCACCCGACCGAGATTCGAACCTCGATCTCCCCGTCCTCAGCAGTCGAGCTCAACACGACAAGCGCGTTAGCCAACTAAATTCATCTGTAACCCTGTAGTAATTGTATTAATAAACTTACTTACTAAAACAAATTACAAATGTATTTACCATGAATACGTGTATATGGATATAGTCTACTTATTTATCAGTCCGCAGGCCCCTCTGATAAATTTTACAGCCTCCCCCCTTCCCAACTCTTTTTAGCCCAAGAGGTCGACCCACACACTTTTTGTTGAAAAACCAACGCCATTAAAAATTAATATCACCTTAAAACACATGAGACCCACATTGGTGGCCGGCCACATTTGCGTGGAGAGAGAGAGAGTGAAAAACTATTTTGGAAAAAAAAAACTATCCGATTGGGATCGAGTCACGATCTCGTAATCGGCAGTCTATATCGTTACGAGAAAGGCGCCTTAGACCATGCGGACATCGAAACAATTTTTTTTTTCTCCGAGGACTTTGAGCTGCCTGATTTATTTAGACGCTCCTGTATTGTTCGACACGCGCGAGTTGTGCGACTGTCGTCCCTCTGTCCGACAGTAGTGTTTCACGGGACCATGAAAGTTTAACGACGACATACAATCCCTCTGAGAGGAGCTTCTCTAAACGCAGAGGTTGTAAACACTGGGATGACTCCCATGACCATTCCACGAGTGGTGCACTTAAAAGATTGGGTTCATTTTAAAAAACCGACTAGCCATCATAACTGGATTATAATGACGACAGTAGCCAATTATATCACATTTTTAATAGCTACAGACCCACTACAGTACACTTGTCACAGCTACAGACCCACTACAGTACACTTGTCACAGTTACAGACCCACTGCAATACACTTGTCACAGCTACAGACCCACTACAGTACACTTGTCACAGCTACAGACCCACTACAGTACACTTGTCACAGCTACAGACCC